>CM052139.1:4632784-4713754 GCA_028454255.1 Halictus ligatus | reverse complement strand
GCCGGACGGTGACCGGACGGTGCCTGACGGTACCTGACGGTGCCTGACGGTGACCGGACGGTGCCGGACGGTGAAACCGGATTTTACTCTACGGTTGAGGGATTGTTGATACTGTTTAGTTTATATAGGAAAGGGGCGTGGAGCGAAGCCTAGTGGGAAAGTGCGGGAGGAGTATAGAGAATGACATGTTTCTTCTCTCGATTTTTTTATTTATATTTCGTTTCCAACCGAATTGCACTAAAGTACCATCTAGCCTATCCATCTTTGACCTTCAATTTGAGATATTGAACGTTAAAAAATTCTCATTAGAGCACACTTTAAAATCGGCATTGATAGCCCCATTAAAATCAAATGGATTTTATTATTCAAATTATTGAATAGGACAAGTGATAATTTGGTTCTTAAGGAGTAGAATTCTCAGGAATAAGTGAGTTGGTCGAGTATGTCTTATTGAATGTCTTATACTAATTTAAATATGAAAGCTGATGGGTACAAATTGAGGTCAGTAATCATCGACTCCTCAAAGAAATTAAATTCTTAAGAATAAGTGAATTTGTCGAGTGTGAGTTACTAAATAACCCCTACCAAAAAGAAATACAGAAATCTGAACAATCTAGATTTCATAGAATCAGCCAGAAAATTGAAAATATATTTATATTACATTTAAATACAGTCGGACGCCCGATCGACGTATATGTGGAGCACGCGGATCAATGATGTTTGTACGAGGACTGACGTCATTCTGGCGGCAACGTTTACGTTGTTCTACGTGTGCGACCGCTGTAAATTTCATTTCGAACTTTTTTCCATCGGGCAAAAATTAATCGAGGAACGCCGGTAACAAATCGCAAACAATGGAGGAATTCGAAACGAGGAAAAGGAACCTCGGGAATTGATCGGGACCGGACTACGGACTCTGAATAAATAAATTGTTTGCGTCGAACATGGAGCACGCGGCACCAGCCCGCCTGTGTTGTCGCGATATCGATCGGCTCCGCTTACAATCACCGCGGACAAATGAAAAACAAATTCGCCGAAAAAATCTGGGGAACCGTGCGACGCGCGACGCGACGCGACGCGTCCTACGATGTAACGCGGCTACGGTCCTCGACGAACGGAGATTGATTCTGTATGCGTTACAATTGGGTTTCGGAAAATAGATCATCCGCGCGACCATTGTCGTTCGTCGCCTCCCGTTAAAAAAGATTAACAAGTTTACGGAACGCTCCATTGATCTGATAACTTGTCGATGAGTCGCTAGCGATCGTTAACTCTCGTTGCAGCCATCCAATGTTTACGGGAAATTAATACTTCTGAATTTGACATCTCTGCCTGTGATTATTGCAGAAATAAATACCCCCCAAAAAAAAAAGAATTCATACAAGAGATGAAAATGGTCCTGGCTAACCAATCACCGACAAATTTCCCCCGAGCAAATGCTAATGGTGCAAAATCGACGCAGTGATAGTCATCTCCCGCGCCACGTATCTCGAAAACGTTTCCGGGACACTTCGACGATTCGTGTTCGTCGCTCGCCAGTCTATCGATTGTCAATTTCTTGATAGGTCCGAGAATACGAATCGTTCTCCCACCCCCGTCGGTCGTTCCCATATAATCGGCCGTATCCCCGTGAAATTTTACGACAGCTCGAAATCGAGGTAGACGACGACGGCGACGACGACGACGGCGGCGACGACGTTCGGTTGGGGGGAAAAAAGCGGAAACGTGAACAGGAAAAAGTCCCGGTCCTCGGTGCGGGAAATATGGTCGAGTGGCTCTCGAGATCTCCTTTAGCTCTCGTCGTTCTTGCACTCATGAACGTTAATAATAGTGGAACGTTATTGCATTATTCTGTACGTTAACCGACTATCTGCTCTCTCACCCCCTCCCCTCTCCTCGAGCTCTTTAGGAAAGATATTACTGTGTGCACACTTCACGTCCGCGGTTCCATTATGCGATCGCGTCGAGTATCCGCGATACGAAGGTCCGCTTTTTAACGAAGAATCGGCTCGCAACCGAGCACCAGCCACTCGAGGGACGGTGTTTCCTTCTGCTCTACCGATTTGCCGGAGAGACAATGCTCTCGAGGAACACCGGGACACGACGATAATTCGACGAAACACGCCAGCCAGAGATTACTTAACGTCGCGGCCGTGACGGGGGGGCCGGAGATTGCACCGGCATCGATCGTAGCGACTAATAACCAATAATGGCCGGAATTATCGATCCCTGGTACCGCCGCCACCCGACGCACCGCGCCGCGACGATTCACTTTTATATCCCCGACTGTATGTACCAACCAAGCCGAGGAATCTGCTGGGAATTTTATTTGTTTAACCGGTGGCTCCGGCTCTAATGCTTCTTGTTTGTCGCTGTTTGATTGCCTGTCAGCAGGCAATCACAGTTTTTGGAATTGTGGAAAGATTTGCTTGCTCCGGAAGTAGTGGATTGTCGTTTGTTGGGTTTGATGCGATGTTTTAGTGCAATTTTGTGAGAAACGCCTCCACGAAAATAAAACTGGGCTATCTAAAGACCTGTGTTGAAAGTTTCATCCACCTCTGAAATTTTGTTAACACCGTCAGGGCCGATGACGCCAGAGTGGCGTCACATGTATCGTTTCTAACATTTCGGGTACTCAACGCTATCAGATCTTTCTTATTTTATCACTACCTTAAGAAGGCAGTACACTATTGATCGAAGTTACTTAGGAATGTACACGATCACTATAATATTGATAGTGAACTGAATAAGTGCCATCATCTTCTAAAGATTTTTAAGAGACTTCGTACCTAGATGATTCGTTTATAAACCATCAAACAGTTACTTTATTATTTGTAGTTTGCGAAGAAAGCTCTTCGCTTTGATTTACCGTTTGCACAGAAATGTAAGCCATTTTGAGCTATTTCCCAAAAAATATTGATACTAGCGAAGGCTAAAAGAGACTGTCTTGTTCCGTTCTTCGTGTTTGGAAGAAATGATATAAAAATTGTTTTAAACTTGTATTGAGATCATTGTTTGGATGCTGATTGTCGGATAGTTTCGAGAAGCGTGGAGATTGTAGTGTAGATGTTAGAACACGATCGATTCGTTGGCTGGATCCGGTCCCCCGCCTCCGACAATCATCAGAATAGCACAATGCAGCCGTAGACGCTCCAGATACTTCGGAATTAGCCCCGGAGTCAATCGAACCAAGCGAAAAGAGAGTCAAGTGGCCCGGTTCTCTCTCTCTCTCTCTCGCCATCTAAGCGCTGAATTAAATATAGCCATCGTGGTCGAGTGGTTCGCCGATAAGTGGACTAAAAAAGGCACCCCTGGTGCTGCACACCCCTCGTTCGCGCGCCCGCGATCCCTTCTTTCGCGCGCAACCCGAAGAATCCACCCTCTCGAAATCCTGACCGAGTACCTTTCGTACCGGTAAACCGCCGTTGCTTAGATAAAATCACGCTTTTACTTTTCGCAGTCGGCAAAAAACCGGACCAACGTCCATCCTCTCCAAAAACTTCTTGAAATCCAACCGACAAATGTTATAAACCTGTTCACACTCGAAGATTATCCCCGAAAACCGGAACACAAGTATTCAACGCAAGGATTTTGGTACTTTTCAATTGTACGAAATGCCTAACCACATTAGACGTTCAATCATCATGTCCAATACAGTGTATACGCGCAATGACTGACACGATTTACCAATTTAATCGGATCCCGACGATTATTATGTAGATAACCTGAGCTCGTGAATAATCGAATTCGGCCGCGATCAGCGTTACCGAGGCACCGGGACGAATTTGCCAACCCGCCGCTGCCAAAACGGGATTTTCGAAAGTTCGCGAGGGTTTTCGACGTTGTTGGATCAGGCCGCTGCGAACCGGTCCCGAATCCTGCAACGTTAATATTCACCGATCGATGAATACACCTGGCTGGCTTCGTGATTCTATTTTTGAGGGCCCCGAATACTCGGGCAAATGGAATCCGGAGTCTGGCTGAAAGAGGTTAGAACTGTCTGAATAATTTAACCATCCCTAGTGATCGCTGCTTTCGGGAACCGTTTTTGGAATCGAACTGCACCGTGTTGCGACTTCCGAACGGAGTCGGCTCATCGAGTATGCTTAATTTCGTTGGAATCAAGAATTAATGTCGTTCCAACTTGGAACGAACTCTATTCTGAATATATAGTCTTTAGAGCGAACGCAGGGGTTTCGCTCAGTATAGTAATTCCTTTGAATTTCTTAAATGTGCGCGCGTCATGCATGAATAAAGAACTGAAGTCTAGGGAAGCATTGATTTAGGTAAAACCGGCCGGGTAAATTTAATTAGCGAACCGAGACAATTAAGTTGAACGATTTGACGAATAGTTTTCACGAGCAGGAAATCATTGAAATCATGGGGACAGGGGAATCGAAAGCAGCGGAATTTCAAGCACAAACATTTGTATCTGTGTGTAAGCTCTCGATATTCGGTCGGATCGAGTGACCGTGATGGATTGGAGTCGAAAGCGACACGTGACGGATATCACCTGACGAAAACGCGTTTCGAAACTCGGGACACGTTCTACTCCGATTGAAACGACAGGGGCTGCTCGTTGAGGACA
Source organism: Halictus ligatus (assembly GCA_028454255.1). NCBI lineage: Eukaryota > Metazoa > Arthropoda > Insecta > Hymenoptera > Halictidae > Halictus > Halictus ligatus. Next base: position 4,709,166 of record CM052139.1, on the reverse strand, counting down.
GTCGTCAAACTTGTGCATAACCTCGCTGACCGACTTTCTGAGGTTACCGACTGTGTCGAACAGCTTCGGTCTGTATAAACCACAATTTTCAAGGCTGCACAGCGATATTCAAAATTGTTAAACCACAATATTTGTACTCAGCGAGTCTCCGAACATCTCTTCACAATTTCACCGCGGATTTCATGCGTTTCTATCTGAAACGAGTACATTCAATGCAACCCGGTAAAAACATTTAAAGCGTTTGAAAATAATGTTGCCATACAGACAATTTTGTATAAAAACCTGCAGTGTGCAACCAATTCAGACTTTTAGTCGAATTTTCCTTCTTACGTACTAACAAATAATTCTCGATTTTTCAATTCAAACTAAACTAAAAGCAAAATTTCAGTTCAACTCCAGATGTTGTGGAAACTCCATAAAAAATTCAAGTAGAACAGAGTTTCTTTTTGAGTTAAAAATAAGAGATCGATAACAAAGGACGCATTCCCAAGAGAGGAAGAAAGGCTAAGATGGAGGGTCGTTCGAGGAAAGATTCAGTCGATATTGTACACAGCGTGCGGCACAGGAATCGCACCGATTCGGCGGGAAAATCGAACGGTGCGAGCTTTCGGAACCGATTTTGCGGGAGCATTTCGAGGCCGGTCGGAGGGGTATCGATCGATTGATACGCGGGTTTCGAATCAGATTTTCATTTCGTATCCGTCATGTGTCGTTTTCGCGTCTAATCCATCACGGGCCGTCGGCGACGGAGTTAGGGATCGCGACGCCTCGTCGACGCGTACGCTCGTTATTGCGTGTTAAAGTTCGTCTCGGCTGTCAGGTTGACACAACAAATCGGGTTTGCGCGCCGCCAGCCCAACAACCCCGTAATCGGCAAGATATTAGAGCCGGGAAATTGGCGGACTCCCTCTCTCACACCGGAATTCGCTGTTTTCAACCGCAACGCGAGCACTCGCGAAACCACCGTCGCGCGCGCGTCTCGAGCAACTATTTTCTCAACAAATTGCTGTCATTCTTTCGTAAACACTTCAAGTAGCTGTCATTCTTTCGGGAACATTTCAAATCGATGTGATTCTTTCAATTTGCCAATTTTTCACGGAATTTTATAGTAAATGTCTGGTGTATTTACACAAAAATCATACGTCGTTCGATCTTCTCATTGCCCTGTCCCAACACGCGACAAAGCGTTCCATACATAAATAAATGAAATATCGGACGACCGACGAGACGGAAAGTGTCAATTTCCAGCGAGAATGGCTGATAATAGAAACTTGCGAAAACTTTTTCCCCGTATAACGAAGCTAATTGATCTTTATGGAAAAATTGCGACAGGATGAAGAGGAGTGTGCGCGCGATACCTGTGCACACACTTTTCCCGGGGATAATCCGTGAAAATTCGTTCGTCGGTTCTCGGCGAAATGGGAAAAAATCCAACAACCTCGATCCATCGTTTTTCCGGCGCTTTGAAGTGCACGCCTCGGAACCGTGGCGCGGGACGCGATTCAATCCAGAGAACGGGGTGGAGAGAGAGAGAGAGAGAGAGAGAGAGAGAGAGAGAGAGAGAGGGGTGAGTAGGGATTGGGAAGAAGTGAAAAGTACATAATAACGCCAGATCAAAATCGGATTCGGCGTGGAATCACGCGACGCGTGAAATTAGTTTTCGCTGTGTTGTGCCCTAATGGAATAAATATTAATCGATCGATCGCGAAACAGCGTGGAGAGTTTCGGCGTTGTTGTAGACGCTTGCTCATCGATTTTGAACTACCCTGTAGACTTACATTTCCTCCATGTAGAAAATATTGTTAATACTATTTCTCCACCCTTTCGACATTCAGATAGTACATGCTACACGTTCTATCAAAATTCTAATTTTCCAATTGCCTAAATTCGTGGAACGGTTAAAGATATTTTGACTGGACACACCTGACTTCTGCAATAGAGTCGGAAAATTTGGATTTCGTTCGAAAATCCGCAGTCCGATGACGCACGTCGGTGTCAATTTTGCAGAACGGAAACCGCGTTTCGCGAGACGCGATCCGTTTTAAAAACAGGATTTATAGATTTATGCGAGCGAGGGACGGCCGCGTAATCGGAGCGAAAACGATCGCGGGTCGAGGGTTGGAGCGGGAGCGATATTTGATCGGCGATATTGTTAATGAAATTCGCGATGCCTGGCAACGATGCGTTCCGCTCTGCGGTCGGGAGTAAATATTAAGCGCGCATTTTAGCGCCTCTGGCAACACGCCCTCTGCGGTCACGCAAAACGCCGTGGACGCGTATCCGGCGTGTGCGGGAGAGAGGGACCATAATGCCGTGGGATAAAATCGATCCTGACAGAAATCGAACGACCGGTCGGGGCGCGACAACCGGCACATGCTATCGCGAGGCCGTACGCGTTGATACGCTTTAATCAACTAGCCCCGGCTCGGCGCGCGGCGTGTCGGGAAACGAGGAGCGGCGCCGACGGGGAACGATTTTTGTATCCCACCGTATCCCGAAAGAACAATGTATACTGTCGACCGCCGCGCTGCCAACGTTGCGTTGCACTTTCGCGCAGAGAACGCTCGGTTTCGTTTCAACGCGGTTTTGTCGGCAAACGTTGTCCTCCGGCTGCGCGGAAAATCATACTGCTCCTGTTTGGAATGTCCTCGAACACTGTCCTGCCACTTGAGCTTTTCTGTTTTCAGGCGGAATTGGCTGCAGTGCGGACGTTTTCTCCGCGAAAGAACCACTTCGATCGAATTTGTATTTCAGGTCGAACCTTGCTGTGTCAATTGGATATTCAATGCACATTGCTGATTGTGATTTTTTCTTTTTGTTTTCAGATCAACGTGTAATCGAAAATTTTCTCCACGAAACTGCAACACGGATGCTCACGGCTAGATCAGTTTACAACCATCATTGTTTACGCTGTAAAGCAGAAGATATTATTTTTATTTCCAAGCCCATAGCAAAAGGTTAAAAAAATATTTTCCTTCTAAATACAATCTGTATGTACAGAAATAATATACAGGAAATATTTTTATTTTCAACACCGATGAAACCAGTTGACGAAATATTGCAGGAAATATTTTCGTTTGCAGCCCTAGGGCAATAGATACAATGTGCCTGTACCTTTTCACCCCCAAAGCGGAAGGTAGACAAGAATAATTGTTGTTACCCTTCCTGTTTATTTTTCCCTCGGCTTCGGACCCGATTAAACCACCGAGAGGACGTCGTCTCCCAGGAGATATTTACGAAGTTTCCTCGGGTCTGAGGATCTTGGGAGCCGGTTATCGGCCATTGATTTCTGGGACCTGTAAACAGGCCGAGTTACCGATTTCGCGCGAGTAATCCGAATCGACTAATCGACGGCACCTCGACCGAAAATGATAATGGGATTACACACGCCGTTCCGGCGTGGATTGGCTCGTGTTACCAGATATACCGCGCGCTATCTCGTAAACTAAATGGTTCGATCTGGGAACACGGTCACGTTTCGGCAGTTCAGAATGGCCACGGTGCGGTCGGAGGCCTCGAGTTATGGCAACGTAAGCATTGTCAGCGAATGAAGTTGCGACAACGTCTCCCCGCCGTCTGCACGGTCTTCGGGAACCCCCCCCCCCCCTCCTTCTCGTGGAAAAGAATATCCGCGTCAGGAAATTGCCCCCCGTCCTCTCGTTCTCTCCCTCTTTGTTTCTTTCTCTCGAGAGAAAGAGAGAAAGAGAGAGAGAGCGAGAAAACGCTTATCGACCGACATGAAAAAGAGATAAAGCGAATTCGATGCCCGAATCGGCACTCCCCTCGGCGTATCTCTTTTATGGCTGTGCGAAAGTAAATTTTTGCACCTCGGCAGGTGGAACGTTTCCTGGTACTTCAAAAGTACACATTTTTACAATTTTTTCTTTTTAATCGCAAAGATAAATGTGCCGATCGGGTTCAATTTTCACTTGTTACGTTCAACTTCACAGATTCACCCGTCCTGCAAATTATGAAGAACATGAGGCTGTAATTAGTTAAAAGTATAACTGAATTCGTCGACAAATTAGTTGAATGGCACTGTCAATGTGATTTGGAACACCCACGAATCTGTGTAGTTGAAAATAACAAATGGTACAACGAAATATGTGGGGATATTAACGATTTAGTTCTTGTTAATCTTTCTTCGTAGTATCAACGCAGATCGGCGGCGGAGATTTCAAATACAATTTAATAAATCTGAATATTTTTCATTCTATTCAAATAGAAATGAAACATTGCTTTCCCGCTATGAATATTTCATCTTTAAAGCAGGGATTCCCAACTTGTCTTCCCCAGAATCCCAGAATCGCACTAATAAAACATTCACGGTCGAGTGGGAATTCCAAATATATTTAAAAAATTGTGTAACCAAATTTCCACTCGTATGTACGTCCCGCAAGAAAAATTCCAAAATTTTAATAAAAATTCAGTAGTTGCTTCGTCCTCCGTTCAAGCAGTTAAAATGTGTTCGCTTGAAATAAATTCTTGGCTGAATACTTTATACGCGCGAAGGTTTATCCTAGTTTTGTGCGGGGAACAGTGGAATGTTTTTTTCTACAAATGAAAGTTAGAAAAAACGTAGATTATTTTTGACGCCGCGAGGTTCCCGTGCCCATTCAACCCGTTCATCTCATCGCCGATCGCGCCTCGCGAAGAATACGTTTTTAATGAGGCACGACACCCGGACAAGCCCGGGAAAAAAGGGGTGCTGTCCCTTTTTCGGCTCTCCATTCTTTTTAATCGTCGTTTGATTGTTGCATTTCGCGGCTGAACGATCGGGAACCGTCGATTCATCGTCGCCCCGGTATTTTCGCGGGCGAAAATGAAAGTAATTTCCGGCGAGGATTGAATACAGAATATTCGGGTCACCCTTGTCTCCGCTGTCATTACTCTTTCCATTCCCGCGGCGGCGGTGGAAAGATTCCAATGATTTGTAAAATCTCCGAGAGCTCCGTGGTTCGTATGTAAAATACAGACATGTCCGACGGTATCGGCAGATCTCTATAACGAACCGATAGACGACGAGCGACGATCGGAAACTCTCGAAAATCCCGCCGAAAGCTATCGAGAATTTCGATGAAAGTCAAGAAAAATCGTGAAAAGAAATTTCCCCGGTAGACATTGAAAACAATTGTTCTATAACGGAGTATCGATAAATCTCGGGGAAATTAAACGGAGATAAGTAATTATGTTTTCATCATTTCACAAAGGTATACTGAGAACAGTTTTCTGTGAAGTATGGCGTTCGATGAACATTTTAAAGCTGCTCTTTGTAATAAACGACAAAACTGTTTTAAAAGCTGTTTCCAGGGGATGCCCACCGACAACGATTACCTTTGTACGTAAACGTAGACATTCTCTTGAGCAATAAGCATGACTGTAAAGCAGGAGGTAATTATAAACAAAGACTATCTGCCGGATCAGGAAAAACTGCCTTTAATTCCATATCTTTCTACCCGTTAAAAAGCAATAATTATTTCATCGTCCTCGTGTTTCCTCGAATCTTCCATTTTATAATGTTGAGAGTAGAGTATTCGTATTTATTAAAATAATTGGGTAAATGATTACTGAGTAAAGCCATTCTTCCAATTAGAAAGGCTTAAACGACACGATAGTATTGCTAAATATTTTCTAATTCGGAACCTGGAGCCACGGGTCAAAAAGGACCCGCCACGGTCTTCTTCAGACCCGTGACGATTCGCAGGGTTACTCTAGGGTTAGCGAGGAAGTGATCGAATCGGCCGGAACCCTAATCACCCCGAAATCGCGCGAAAGAAGCAGAGTCGCTTCTGGTGCCGAGGGTGAGACCGTCCATTTTCGAGTGGACACGTACCTTCGCTTAGTGTCCGGTACCGTCGGGGGCGGGTGATGCGGGTACACGCGTGTATCTGTAGGCAGAGGGGAGGAAAAAAGGTGGAGGAGACAGGAGGCAGCGCAGCCAGCATCACAAGGAATGGCGATCGACTGCGAGAGCTCGAGGGGTGAGGGACGGGAGCGAGTATCGCGATACTCCATCGGCCAGAAATCGATACCGGGGATGGCCACGGGTGCGGGGGTGGCTGTCTCGCTGTCTGTATTTTTCGTGAAAGCATTACGGACACGGATATTCGCGTTACACGTGACTCTCAGCTGTGCCTGCGACATTTCCTCGCGGAATCACCCCGTTATCGCAACCCTTTCCGGCGGAGATTTCCAACACTCACACGGCCAAATGTGAACATCGAATGCTAAACAATTAATTCGCATCGGACCAAAAATGAACCATTATGTCAGCAAATTCTGACCTCTTGACACCTAGAGAGAGAGAGAGAGACTAGCGAGGATATCAACGTTTCACTGATAAAACATTTTTTAAAAACTCGTTATTTGTAGACAGTGAGCGGAACACGTTTCGAAAACCCGAGGTCAAAAGAGTGTTCCTCGAAAAGAAGAACATTGTACTCTTGCCTGGGGAAAAAATGATGGAAAAGAGTGGTACCGGTGAAATCAAGAATCAAAATTTTCACAATGGAACTTTTGGATCATTCTACCCCCGAAAAATGAAAGCACGAGAGTGCGCGCGCGCGCGGCCATTACGCGATAGTGAAATAAGTCACGTTACCGAATGAATCGAGTTTACGTCTTAATTGAGATCCGGAAGTTAGGATTTGTCTCGGAAATTAAAACTTTCCATTATCTGTTTTAGTTATCTCTGACTCGGTAATTCTATAGCGAAAATTTCGCGAAGCGGAATGGTAAATTGAATTTTAATTTGCATTCTTCGCCGTGGGAAATTACCGGCGAAATCTGGTTTGAAAAACGCGACAAAAGTGAAGCTGAATCAGCGGAGTATTAAGCCGCGACAAAGTTGTTATTCTCTTTGTGCGGCGAGCCCGGAGAACAAGTCGCATGAAAAATAAATTGCCGCGGAATGAGGCTGAAACGAAAAATTAAAAGACCCGCGATATTCAGAATTTAAGATATTCATCAGATTTGTGCGACGGAGGTGGTCAAGCTGAATATTTCTTAATTTTGTTAATTTTCAACTGTCCGAAACCGGGAGAAAATTTGTGATTGATATTACCATTTACAATTATGGCAAATTCAATTTTAAGACAATTTCGTCGAAATATTGAAATAATTGGCTGACAATGAAGAATCGTGCTAGGAATGTCGGCAAAAAATTGAAAATAAATGTGCGGAGTTTTCTTAATTCGTCGTTAAGTGAATTTTTGTATGTGAAAACTGTGCTTTGACGCGGCGAAGAAAGCAGCGCTCGTATTCAGCCGACTCCGCTCGGAGAAGCGCTTAATTGCTATCGTTCCGCGGTCATTCGGCTTAATCGCTCGTTAATTAACCACGCGGTATTAATGAATACTTCATTGTGCTCGTTGCGAAGTTGTTAATCCGCGGAAACTTGTTCGAGCCGCGTTCTAGTTAGCGGGAAGCGTGGGCGTTGCACCAGGCATTAATCGAACCTCGAAATTCTGATTCTTAGGCGTGTCGAAACTTTCGCTGAACGACGGCACGCAACCACTTCGAAATAATCTCAACCGGTCGTCAAAACGACGAAGAAGCGTTCGAACGCGTCTAAACCGGCAACGATGTAACAATTGTCTCGAGATTGAATCGCGAAAAATTTGCATGATCGCATCGCGATAATTGGGCGGCGAATTACCCCATTGAACTTTTATTTCGCCTGCTGGAAAAACTAAATAAAACAAGTTTTCGAATCGCGAGCCCGAAGTCCCGGTACCTTGTAAACCGTCATAATTAGCGAACAGCCCGATTTTCTCTCTCTCTCTCTCTCTCTCTCTCTCTCTCTCTCCCTCTCCCGCTCTCTTCCCCGTCAGCGTTTTCTGCGCCGATGATTCGCTGACTTTCGTTCATCGAAATTAACGATAAAGGCAACTCATCGTTCCCGGTAGGTCTGCTTAAATATTTGAAGAAGTGCTTGGCGAAATTCTTCCTACCATCGAGAGCTGCTCGAATCGAGGATCGAGCAACTTATCATCCCCCTGCCACCCCCTTCTTCGACCACGATACTCAAGCCGACGAACCACCCCCTTTCCCGTCGACGACTCATGAATGAGTCGTACGCACGAAAATAATGCTTCTCACGAGTGAAAGCAAACACTGGATTTCTCTACTACGTAGCATAATTCAGTTAATAGTTCGTCTTTCACACAAACGAAGTATGCAAATAGTATTTACTTGGAAATTCGCTGGTAAAAGTTTTGATTGAGGTCGGTGCAAAGAAATTGCGGTTCCGCAACATCTTCAAAATAATATTTACATTCCACCTTGAAATGTATTTTATTGAATTGAGTCTATCTATTCTGTTGACACAGCATTTTGGAAGTTTCTTCAAGCACTCTGACGTCATAAGCACTCATAGGCAAATTCAGGTACTCGTGGAGATTCGGGTAGCCTCGGTGCTAGCGACTAGATTCCAGCACTCGGTTGGATTCGGACAGGCTCGGACGGAGTCGGTCATCTCGAGCGTCAGCGGGTAAATTCAGGCACTCGGTCACTCGGACCCGCTCGGGCCCGATCGGGCAGCGTCGGACACTCAGGCATCTCAAGCTCCCGCAGCCAGATTCGTGCACTCGGTTGGACTCGGGCAGATTCGGGCAGAATCGTGCGCTGTCAACGTCGGCGGACGAATTCAGGCGCCTCGGATAGATTCGGGTAGTCGGCCAGTCGGGCATAATCGGTAAAAATGGGCCAGCAGAGTAACCCACAGACAGATTCGGGCATCCCGGCTACCCGCAGGCAGTTCGGAACGTTCGGCAAGCCCGTCCGACATGGTTGTTGGCGTTGCCGATTGCCTCAATCAGAAATCAATAGGACTGTCTAGCGGGACGAATACCCCGGGACCCGTGTACATGTCAGCGTACTTTACGTCTGTTCACTGTCGCGGCTGTCGACCGTGCTGTACACTTTGTAGATCTCGATTTTATCATTCGCTCGTCGAACAACAGGGTTCTGCGACGGGGTACGAACGACAGACAGGCATTGCGATCATTGACAACTACCGTAAACGCGAACGCGTGAAACGAAATGGGGCGAGTAGCTCGAAGGGAAGACAATGATTTTCACCGACGACTCTGTTGGGGATCGATAAATAATTTTATCCCGGTCGCTGGGCAGTTTAGTCAGTGGTTAATCAAGTCGTTTCGTAAAAAAATTCGTTACTGCAATTAACTTGGTTGAACCACCCTGCACAGCCACCAGCAATTCAAATACGCAACAAAATAAATTCGAACCTCCATACTCGCACACCTAACGGACAATTTCTTCCAAAACCGCCTGCCCGGCACACGGACCGGTAAGAACCAACAAAGAAAAAGCCCGAGTCTCCCGAAAACAGAAGACGCTCAGCGCACAGACACCGAGAATCACGTCCGGTCCCAGCAAGATCGAGCAAAGAAATACAACCGAGGTACGTCCATAAAGCTCGATCTAGTTTTCCTTGAGGGGAATACGCGAATATCATAGATCAAGCTGTCGGGTCCTCGGGTCTTTTTCGAAAGTTCACCGCCAGTCGAACTTCTCCGAGTCATGTGGCAGGGGGTGGAGAGAGGGGGAATACCCGTCCTTCGACCCTCCACCGATCTCGCAGTAAATCATCGCGATTTCGGGGATCGTTCGGAGCCGGAACATCGATAAACCAGAAAATGAGAATCACTGGACCCTCCTCGGGATACGGAGTGTTGGCACAGTGCTCGTGATCGATTACTCGTCATCCGCGCGCGATGTCCCGAGTTCGACGCCCACCGCCCGCTGCCAAACCAAACGTACTTCTTCCTCTTTTTTTCCCCGCTCCCTTCTCTCCCCTTCCTGCACATCCCCATCCCCCTGCCCCTCCTGTCACAGCCCTCTCATCCTCTCGTTCCCTCCGCCGGCTATATCGGTCTTTCCCTTCGGCTCCTCTATCCGGTCCGTTCGTTTCCCTCTTTCGTTGCATCGACCGTAGGCTCTGCAACGTAGATAGCCACCGATGGACGTGTACGAGAGAGGACGATCCTCCTTTTTCCACCGTGTCTGGCTTTGTGAGAGGCGCGAGTCGGAGAGCGCGGCCTATTCCAGCGAACCAAAGAAACGGGAGAGAGAGAGAGAGAGAGCGACGAGGGGAGAAGGCCGGGGACGCTGCGAGCCACCAGTCGATCTCTGCCAAATCAAACTTAGGTCACTCTTTCGTTTTACTGGGTCGTTTCCGTTTCGAGGGGCTCCTTCGTTCCGGCTATCGATTTTATCCACCTTGGTCACCACCTTCTGCACGTTTCGCCTTTGCACCGGACCCTTTTTGGCCCCCGTGATGGAAAGGAGTCGTTCGATTTCGTGAAAATGCACGCCGGGATGGAGCACCCATCGCTCTCTTCCAAATCATTTTCTTGGGAACCGGAACCATTTCTCTTGCCTTCTTTGTATTTTTCCGAAGAATTTTCGGAAGTCCTTGAAATTTGACCGTTAGCCCTCCCTTATTCTCTTCGCGTGTCAATTTTGACGATTTTATTTTAGATCGTTTTCCACTTAATTACAAGAAATACTGTGCAGTCATATTGGAGGGGTAAAATATTTTTATACTAACTACAAAACAATCTCAAAATTTACCTCTTGCTCACGGATAATGCCAACTGAAAGCATAGCACGTTATAGCATTGTTCCACCGCTGGAAACTGAATCGAATAAATTTCCATTTAGTCGCAAGAAATGTTCTACATAATATTACAATCAATGTATTTATTAGGTACAGTATTTATACGATTAAATACTCATTGGTAGAAGTAACAGCAGTCGTCGAAACAATTCAGTGCAGCTATTAAACCTCTCCCAATCATGCCCCGTGACCCACCCTCATTAGCGTTCAATATTCCTTCGCTTCAGAAGTCAATTCCAGCCCTCGGCAACCCTTCCATTACCATAAAATCGTAAGACTCGACCCTCAAGATCCGTCGCGGCAATCAAAAAGCCCCAGAGAGGTCCAGGCTGTCGAGGAAATTCAACTTTCCCGAAACGAATGAATTTCTTCAACCCCTTCTCACGCATTAGGGACGTCGAAAGGGGCGGTGGGCAGGTGCGAGGGGTAGAAATGGACGACTGCCAACGACGATAGAGAATTGGCAGCAATTGGGGTGTGACTTGTGTCCGGGACACCTCTGTGTTCTGGAAACGTCCCCCGTGACTTGGCCACCCCTATTTCCACCTGGCATAACGCTTCTTTAATAATAATGACGCTAATAACTATTCCGTTTGATGCTAAACTAACCGTAATAGTGACAAATAGAACTTTCACAAGTTTTATAGGACTACGTGCTTGTATTAAAAATTGTTAGAATTTGTACGTGACTTTCTACATGCCGCAAAATTTGTTACAATGCGTGACTTTGTATATTCTTTAAAATTGTTATATGGCTTTGTATATGCACTAAAATTTCCTATAATTATATACAGACACTAATTTATAAAATTGGTATTTGTCAATCACGAGTTTCAATTTTCAAGCCAGCCAATTTTTGTTTGAACGACAATCGATTGTCAACGTCAGCAGAGACGTTTAATAAAATTGTTTCCGCGAAATAACGACGGTCTATTAAAAGTCTGCTGAAGTTTTGGTACCCATCCGATGGAATAACAAATGGGATCAAGTTCAGCAACGGAAGTGGCAGCATCCGAAGTGAATATGAACTTTGTGTCGAAGCCACCCCTATTCACGTGCCCCCATATGACCCGGCCACGCCTGTCCCCGTCTCACCTTGATAATAGCCGACACGAGGGGTGGAAAGGGATTTCTGTTCCCAGAGGGCGTGTTCGCGGGGGGTCAACTGTGTATAGATTAATGGACAGATAGGGCTGTTATTATATGGGTCCTCCTTAAGACAATGGACTCCCGGCAATCTGCGATCTTTTTCGAGGCTTGAACGGAGGGTAATTTGGATTCCCTTTCTCGTCGAGACCCCCCGAGGGTCGCGATAAGCGAAGTTGTCGAGCTACTCGGTGATTGGTTTATTGAAAGACTGACGAGAGAAACGAGTCTTGCTTTTTTTGGACGGAGAGTGGGGGAAGACGATGCTTTCTCTTTAAAATGGCTAAATCATGGGGAATCCATTTTTTGTGTTAATAGTCTTTTTCGTAGGACAATAGTGACTTCGATTGATTGAAATTTAATTTTTTTAATCCGATTTTGTGTGTTTTACGTTTTTTCGTTTTAACAGTCCCCCTTTACAAAAATCGTGATAAATTGTTTTTATTTTCGGGTCGTTGGATTTGTTCAGTTTTTTTTTTTTTTTGTTACAAGTGACGTTTGAGCAAAAGCTATTAACAAATTTCGGGAAATCCAGTACTCACCAGTCAGAAGGAAGAGCAGCACGGTCGAATTCATTCCCGAAGCCAAAATTCGTCGAAGTGGAATCAATTCAACGCATTCTCGGCGCATTCCTGCAACAAAGAGCGAATTGTTTAGTGATTGAGGCAAGAAACCTGAATGCGCACCTTATCATTCCTCGAAAAATGGAACATTAGTAACGTTAATTTTATTTAACTCTCAATCGAACTTTATCCAATTTGTGATAACAATGATTACAAGTGACAGTCGGTATTATGTAAATTATTTTCCACAAGCTAACACAATTTCTGTCGATGACAGCGAAACCCATCAAATCTTTCGCACTCCAATATTAGTCCTGTAAAAATTCTCTAATGTTGGAAAACCCAAAACACGGATTTTGTTGCGAATCATGATGCGAAAAGGGTTCGGTCGCTTCGTTAATGATAAGCACACCATTCGCCGATCTCGTTGAAAGCACCCTGCACAAAACTGTTGCCGCGAAAGTTGGAAAGCGGGTCGGGCGATTCGTTAATGTGTTGACTACCGAACCACCACTCCGAAAAGTACCGCAAAATCAAAGTAAATTATTGAAGAAAATCTCTACTGCAAAGTTAAAGTTTGTCACAAGTCTCCAGACTTAATGGATTCACAACATAATTAAGTAGGTGAAATGTAAGGAAGTAGAAAGATTCAAATAATTTGAGCACGACGATGTGTTCTTTCAAGTCTATTAAAATTAATAAAGCAAGGAACAATTTTCTATTTGATTTTGCAAATTAATTCAGAGAATTTGTATTTTACCCAATTTTATGCATTCGTGAAAAGGTCGTGTAAAATTGAAAAAAGCAGGGACATTAAAACTTTCTTCTTGATTCTTTGATTTTTTGTCTTGCAATTCATGTACTGATCTACTGATTTGTGTGCAGTACAGATTAATTTCTGGAGGTAAATATATTGTGTTAACGATCGCGAAGAAACGCGGCCATAAGTATCCCATTGACGAGGGTGAAATAATTCACGGACTACCGCCATGGACGAATTCAATAAATTTAAGTGAATGGGCCCGGAGAAGCGTGACGCTTATTACGGCGTCGCGTTTAACAGATTTTACGGGAGTGTTAACAGGCACGGGGCAAATTAGCATGGTGCCCCTACATCTGCCGACCATTAATCAATTAGTACGTTTCCGCGTGTGCGGGGGCCACCGTGTATAACCGCTGTGTCGACCGAGTTATCCTCCCGCTCTCTCGCTCCCTCTGTGTTCCTCTTCGCCAGCGGAAAATTTCGATCGAATGGTCCCGTTAAATGATCGCGACCGAAAAACCGCGGACCGACGACCGAACTGACGTTTAATAACGTTAATAACACACGGAATCGGTGAAATCCGAGTGGCTGGATACCCCAAACCCTCGCGAAACTGTTCCATTTTCGGTTCATTAAACCCGAACGCTGAAAGACGCTCAAAATTCATCTTTCGCCACTCTATTGAATCTTTTAACGTCGCTCCGCACACGCTACTCCGGATGCAAAATTTATTTCATAGCACAGCTCATCAATTTTTGGATCAAAGATATTTTTGTCGTATCATTTTCAACCTCCTATAAAGCTCATTTGAATCTTTAATATAGTTTTATACATAGAACCTCAAATTGGTACACTTTTTGACATTTATTTTTGTATTTTTGTTCCACTCGAATGAAAATAGAAATTGCATTTTTTATAACGCTATCGATTTCCAACGTCGCTCCATAGTCTGCAAGTTAAACAATTCGACTGCCCGACGCCTTATTTTTCTGTTGCAATGAAGATTGACAAAAGACATCGATTCTCTCGTTTATCGCGTTTGAAAAAACGATTGACCGGTGCGATGTGTCAGGAACAGTAAAAAGCAGAGGAATCGCTCGACAAGATAAAAATCGAACAGAAAGAGCGAATTACGCGGTGAATTTAAACCGCGGGCCGTGGGAACCTGTTCTTAACCGGCCGGCACATAATGTAAAAGTTTATACAGTCAAAGTGGAGCACTTTCGAAGAAATGAAATTGCGTTAGGGGAGAGCGATTCAGCGTTTTCATTGGCCGTTCCGGGAGCTTACTTTCGAGTGCGCCGGAGAATAAAAATGGAAGCCGCACACTCCCCGGCGATCGAATTGAAACGTATTAGCCTCGGTGTAGGTACACGTATCAGCCGGTCGATAAGCAATAAGATTGATGGTGCCGCGGCTAAGATATTCATTTATTTCTGAAGAGTGACGTGCTATTTTTCAGGGCGTCATTCGACGACCGTATAATACATTTATCTTAATATTTCATACTGTCGGGGAGGGAGAAACGAAAGTAAGAAGAAAAGGAAGAAGAAAAAAAACGGTCAAAGACTGTTCGAAGCAACGAGAACTCTATTTGTTTTATTAAAACGAGACGCTCCTCGAACGACAAGAAAATCCAACGGAATTCGTCGCTGAAACGCAACTTAAATCTATTATTTGTATTTACACCAGCCTGCAGTACGTATTTGTGTAACTCATTATCTCCAGATCTAATCTAGTACTCTGACACCTTGTCCTGGCTTAGGTTGACTTTAGCCAAACGTAGTACAGATATAATGAAAGCTTAGCCTGCACGCGGCGCGGATCTAATTTAGGATTAACTTAAGGATCCAGGCTTAAGTTGCGACAATCAAATTTGATTCAGGCCTAACCTCGGACTAACTCGGATCGCACCGGGCCTGACCCTCATTGGGCCAATGCTCGGTATTGATTCGAACCTAACAATAGCTTAATTGACTACCTTTTAGGTTGTCCACAACAAAACTGGAGCTCTATCATTTCTTTAGATCCGGCTGGAGATTGGATCAGATTTAATCGTTAGTCCACATATAGCGTACAACTGCCAGGCAATTTAATGTTGACGAAAGTTAGATTTGCAGATCTATGATCCAGATTTTTATAGTTCAAAATTAAATTATTATTATTCATCCAGCTCCTATGTGGATCCTGCTCAAAGATTTTCCTCATTTATTCAGGCGGAAGCCGAAGATCCTAATGGTATATTTAATTTAAATCTTCTAGTCCTCATGCCTCACCTAATTTTTGTATAAAACAAATACGATCGTATCAGTTCGAAAGAATTTTCGTGTTCGTTTGAAAGACAATTGGTTCAATTGACGTGTAAAACAGAAACGACTGTATCAATTCCGAAGAGTTTTCATAGAGGCGCGTACGAGGGTTGAAAGTGTTGTATTACAAGCCGAATTCAGCCTGCGTAGATCACGATCCCCGAAATATTTCTTTTCGCGGTTGAACGTTAGCGAGCATTCCTCAGTCCCGCGACGGACGATACATTACAATCACGTTTCCCCGGACGATAAACCGATTTTCCTAAGAGAGGAAAAATTCGAGGCGAGACCGTGGTCAGCCCATAAATCATCCTTTCGAAGCTAGTTTCTTGTTCGTGGCCCCCGACGCTTCGTCAGGCCGTGTGCCCGAGGATAAGATGCGGTGCCGACGGTAAATCCTTGTACACGCACCATAAACCGGGACAAAATACGATCGGCTAGGGAGAGCACACGAGGGGGGAGGGGGAAGCAATATTTGTCATCGGGCGGGCGGTGTCACCTCTCGGAAAATAAGTATGAAGGGGTTATGGTTGTCTGAACTTGGCCCCCGCTGCGCCGTCGATCCGTGTTACGGCCGTTACCGCGATCGTTTCTTATTGTTTTATTCAATAGCAACGTACGCGACCACCGGCGAATTCACACTGAATTCCCGTGAAGCACCGCGCCGCCGGTTTATCGTTCTCTCCAACTTCCGTCGCGAACTATATGCATCCATAAACGTTCAACACCCGACAATGAATTTTGAAAGGTCTCGCTTGAAACCGTACATCCGCTCCATCATTTGCTCCTTTCTGCTGGAATTAGGTTTGTGAACGTTTGTGGGTTTTTCGAAAGGAAAGCATTCATTCCGAGTCACCCTGTACAGTCTACCTTCAATTTTGCGTTTTTCTCAAACAATTTGGAAATTAACCAAAATCGTTTTTGAACGTGACACAGCTGTCTCTTTCTTGTCGGTTTGCGACTGATAGGACCACCGTATTGTAACGAACACTGGGGAAATTTCGCGAAACCATGAACACGGAAAAGTTTTGGATCACCCTGTAGACTGTAGGAATCGTCAATCTTCCGGGAGACGGAACCGCAACGGTTTTTCTCTCATTTACCATGCAGAGCCGAACTTCTCGCGCGATACCTCGGCAAAGGAAAGAAGACCGAACCAGTGAGAGGACATCGTCGAGGTCGTTGTCCTTTTTCCCTCCCCCTTGCTCTGCTCCCCCGTCGGTTCAGTTCCGTCCCCAGACAGGGTAGCCTTGCCCACATATTTCCAGCGCCATTCGTGTTTGTATTTCGCGGTGATCGTGGACCGGAAACGGAGGTCCGCGCCGTGAAAAATGACCGCCGTCGCGCATCCGGTCTCCGGCATCGTCCGCCATCCCTGCGAGCCATCCCCAAGCTTCCCTGCTCGGCCAACGGAATGTGTTTTTAGGGGTGGTCCACCGTCCCCCGCGCGTCCAACCCCCTGCCGCCCTTGTTTGCCGGCAACCCCGGAAAAACGTGCAGCCATAATCCAATTGGATCGATTCGATGCGCGCGTGATTGTCACGCGATTGTACCGCCATTTGCTTCGTCGGACCTCGGGGTTATTAGGTTGAACAGATGATGATTGTATCAGGTTCCCAAAGATTCGTTTCGCTCTCAATCATTGTGCAGAATGTAAATTCGGTGGTTGAATCGTCATTGAATAAAATCATTGTAATACAATTTTAGCGTGGATTGCATAATACAAACGTAACATCCTCTGGTGTTATCGTGTTCTATAGAACAGTTACTAAACATTAATAAACGGCTCGTATAAATCGCTGTAGACGCAAACTGCAATAAAGAACTCGTGTAGCGGCTAACGACGACGTTCAACCACACTGAACGCACTAAAAGGAAGAGAGCTCGCATGGCAAGCTCGCGAATCGACGAACATAAGCAAATAGCGAGCGCGTGGAGAACCATGTTCGAACCTAAATGCGCGAGCAGCGGCGAGAGCGAAAAAGGAGTCGGAAAGGCTCCATTACATCGCATTCGCGATAAGAATCGAATCCCGAGCGTAGTAGAAATTCACGTTTCCCCTGCGGGTGCTCTATTGCGAAGCTAAAGGGCGAGTAACGAACGTATAGCCATTCGCGGGTTCATGTTTGCGCAAACAAACGTGTGTGCCGGCGAAGAGACGCGTAGGAGCCGGTCCTCGAGCCGCGAACTCTGAAAACCAACCCTGAGAAGCGCGGCATGACATGATTCCTGACGGTCGGTGACTTCTTTTCAACGGTAACCTCCGCAAAAAGCTTTGAGAGCAGTCGAGTCGCGGCCATAACGCGGGTAAAAGCTTCGAGCCGGGGGTGGCGCGCGGTTTTGCGGGGATTTCCCGGTGTTTCAAGGGGTTCGAGGGGGTTCGCCGGGGGTGGACTCGCCGCAAAGGGACACGCGCCGCCATGATCGAACGAAATCCGTTCGTCTATGGTTACTCACCGCGCGGTCGTCGCATCGCGGAGCGACGAATAATGCATTCATATCGTTCCTCTTTCCAATCCCCCCTCACCGAGACCTTTAATAATTCTTCCCGTCTAGCCTCGGCTTGATGGAAGATATTTTTTTTTTTTCGAAACGCAAGATAGAGTACAGGGGCGGGATTTTCGAAGGGGGTGCGCCGCGCGTTTGATCCCGGGTGAATGACACTCTTCGCTTCTTATGCGACGTTAGGCCGCGGTTATTCGAAAATATGATGCGCGGTTTAACAGGGGTGGTTTTGATTTAAAGGGGTTGAACGTCGAGGAAATGTGCTTCTGTATTTCAATTTTACAAGGTCGATGTGTGAAGTTAGGAATGCCACTGTCGATTTTAATATGCAAGTTTTGTTTAGAATATAAATACAGTCGAGTTTATTATTTTTCTTTGGCACTTTTCTCTCGATTATTATGTTATTGAAATTTTGTCTGCACACTCAAAAATTAAACAATTCTTAAAAATATTATTGATGTAATTTGTCTTCACTTTTTTCATTACGGTGTTGTGTTAAAGTGTAAATTAAGAATAAGTGAACTGTTATGCTAAAATCTTTTGCACTACTATTTGTACGGATCACGGGAGGGTTAATCTTCCCCGAGCCTACACGAGCATGAAATCAAATCTTCCGATGCGTTCGCGTGTTTCGCGGTACGTTTCCGAGCGAAGTAACGGAACCCGTTATTGCCGCGGGTATCAAAAGGATCCCGCGAGCAGCGGGGGGAGATATCAGAATGGGACGCGAGTTAATCGGTGGAAAATCTGCTTCGCCAGAAAATTACGATATTGAATTCGTTGGCACTCTAACAAGCCCCCTTCTACCGGCAAGTGGTTATAGGATCGATCGGCAGGAACCTCTGGCTCCGCCTTTTGTCCGCCGAAGGATACGTCTAAATCGCTTATCCCGAGAGCCCGTGTCTGAGCTCACCTGTTGAATACGAAAGAAAATTTCACCGTGGATCCCCGGGGCTGGCCGCGATAGGGCCGGGCTGAAATAATGAAAAAGGGTCTCGCGGCTCGCTGCGCGTGAATAATGGATCAAACCGGTCACCATCGAGTGCCCTCCTGAACGTTTCGCCCTCCTACTCGCGTCTCGATACCTTCCAGCTACCCTTTCCCATACTGCAATTCTCTTTCCATTTCTAACTACAATCGATTACCTCAATTTAACCCTAAACGACTCCCACCGATCGCACAAATATTTATTCCCATATGATTGTCTTCCTATATTTCAGAGTTTACTACTTTGATTGTGTTACTCTCCAAGCAATCGATGAACAAAGCTCAGAAATTCTTGAGAGTAGTCTGCAAGCGCCTCAGAAATTTTTAACGTGGCTTAGGAGCCGGAGTTTCGCAGCTTCTCAAATTTCTCTGATTCTCCAGCGAAAAAGGACATTTGATAAGTCCTCGCGAATCCTCAGAAGCCATTCACGTAGCTTTACAAGTCCCAAAAACCTTGGAAGTTCTTCGAAATACCGCCGAGAGCTCCACCGTGTCTTCAGGTGTACGTACCTATGAATTTTCGGAAGAAATCGTTTCCAAGACGTTCGGAAGAGGATCGATTCATTTGCCTCTTCATTGACCTTCGAAACGGTGACTATGTAAACCGTTGCGCGCACGGTTTACACGGGACCGTGTAACGACGTCTTAAGTTGCGTTATTGGATTCCATAATAGCCCGGCCCGGCGGCGTTACAGGTTGTTTACGCGAGCGTTACGCGACGCAGATTCCCGCCGCGCCGGTAGCTTATTGTGTTTGCATCCAGACAAGTTTGCTTACCGTGACCCACGAACGTTTCTACCTGTTTCTTCATGCCTAATTGCGTCGGACGATGGAACGCCCTCACCTGTTTCCAAACAGTATTCAAAGTGTACATTCCCGATTTTTGAAAATTCGTCGATATTAAAATTGTTACTCGATGCTAAAACTTCGGAAAATTCTTTCAGGGTTGAAACCACCACAGACTTGAAGATCGGAGCTTCCCCTTTAGAATGAGTCCTTAAAATTTGAAATACGATCTTTTTTAGGTGTTTCATCGAAGTGAGATTATTAAGAGTTCATACCCCTCGTTTTGGTAAGGGAAGGAGATTATTTCTAACGACGTACGGTGGCCAATAAATTTTCTTTATACCTCGAGGAAGATCGTAAGAGCTATAATGAATTTTCCACGCGACAGAGAATGATTTTTCTCGTACAAGTGTAGACCGACGCGGAATTGCAGATTGTCGGTGGCAACAGTATCGCCGCGTCGCAATTTGTAGTAACAGCGAAGGGAAATCAAACTTTCCGCTCCGAGTAGAATGTTAAGGACCCGGGGAGGAATTTGGTAAGTCGTTCCTGATTGATTAAACTCGCCGGTCGCGCGACGTGTCTCCGCTCGGCGTCAGCCAGAAATTACGGAACGCAATTTACGCCCGGAACGTTTTTCACGAGTTTACAGGCAAACACCTGAACGTAGGTGTACGTGTGTACACTGTGCCGAAGGATACAAACAGGGACCGATTTTTAAGAGGAGCGTAAACTCCCGACGAGAGAGGGAACCTTATCTGGATTCCACGCCCACTTTATCGACGAGGAAAACGATTACAGCTGTCAGTGCGCGGTCGCTTTTTCTTCGGAAGCCGGCGCTCTCCCGAACCACCGCCGGAGAAATTTCCGGACCTCTCTACCGGTTAGGCGAACGGGGAGAAGGGCGTCGACTTTGAAGCAGGTCGGACTTCACGAGGTACGTGCGAAAATTTGCGGAGAAGTCAGGTCAACCGAATGGGAAAGAGCCTCGGATGGGAGGAAGAAGATCAAACGAGGATACAGTCTCTGCTAAATTTCCAGTCCGAACCTCCAGCGGAACGCTCGACGCCGATTTTCACCCTCTACGCGATTGCTATGCAGCTGACGAAGAAAATATGCATGGCAGAATAAACGAAAATTGCGTGCTCGAGTTGCGAAATTCATAAAAATTCAATTCCTGAACAGACAAACTCGAAAGTCCACTCACAATTGCCAAGCAGAGTGACTGTCCATCATTGTGACAGAATTTTCAAGTAAATTTGTCAATATTTCTAAAAACAACAACAGGTGCATATTGTATCCAAACAAAAACTTCGCCGCGGAAAATATTTGTGTCACTAGGTCACTTCTTTCTATTTCGAATAAACAAGCCATCGAAAAATGTTATCTGCTAACATACTCCCTGTTTTAAATTGAACGAATTCCATACATTCATTTGGTGAAAATTTGTATCGAATATTTTATATCAATTTATTGTTAAACATCGTTATTTTCATACGAGAAAATGCACGGTTCGAGCTGGAACAGTTTTTTTTTTTAAATATATTCCACGCGCTCTCTGGTTCCCGACATATTTAGAAAAATGTGTTTCAACCCTCAACTTTGAGGGCTTCTCTCGCCCCTTCAGACTGGATAGTCGATAAAAAAATACGTGCCAAATATTTCCCCGTGAATATGTGCGCATTTCGAATTCCAGCGAAACGAACTTGTTCCTGGTTGGTCTGTTGTTAGCGCTGGAACACAGCATTCACAGTTTTCATTTAGAACCTCATTATTTCTCATATATTTGTTTTTTAACACTGTTTTATTACCTACAAAAATCTCTCTCGTTACATCTGTTTACACGATCGCGTTTTGCAAGCATGGTAGGGGGCAGTTCTCGTAATTGGTAGTTAATTAACTATGAAATTTCGATTTCTTCCGAAAAAAGGGCGATGGGCGGTGAAGATTACATCGGAACCTCGTTTACCGCGGGCAAACGTAACTCGATAATAAACCGGCGTCCATGCGAACGTTAACATAATTCCCGGGCAGTGTATTACCGGCTCGTTTAAATGACAATGAGGGCAATTTATGGGCCGGCGAATCCAATTCACGTCGCGGTTTCTAATATCCGTGGAACGTGCCGCGACCGTGGTGGAATTAAATAACAGTGGGTTAGGACGAAACGGATAAAAGCGGGAAGAAGAGACCCGCAGTAAGAGGAGGAAAGGGGATGAAGAAGAGGAGCGGGTAGGGCTGAAGAGGACCTCGTTAAAGTGGTCGAAGCGACACTCTGTCCCGAACCCCCCGGGCTCTCTTCAGCGCTGTCGCCTGTCACGATATACGGAATCGCCGGTCGCTAAATTGGAAACGGGCGACGGGGAAAAAAAGCTTGATCTGCCCCCGTCGAGGGCACTCGTAGCATCTGATAAATCGGAGGTATTCAATTAGCGTGCTGCGGGGCTCTCTGTCTATCGATCGAGCGCCGTCGTAAACACTTACGGGAACCAGGGGACGGGAAAGAAGGCCAGGTGATCGTAAATTATATTTCTACGGATGCCCGATCATTAATTCCCTGGTAAAAGAAGCTGTGTACAGAAAGCTCGCCGAAAGTTTTCCCCCTCCGCGTGCTCCGAGTCGCGGTGGAAGGAGAAGTGGGTGTGGTTTAATTGAAGGGGCGTGTCTCAAAATCCTCTAAGTGGGTGTTGAGACGCAACGCAATGCGGGACCCACGAAAGGGTCTCCCGAACCTGATACCTAGTCCCAACCACTTCGACCACCCGACTATAGGCAATAAATTAGCCTAAGAGTCGAAGGCTCTTGAGCCCCAAAGCGACGGGACTCATCCCAGAATTTCTGCCACTTTCCGGCGCCACGTGAAAAAACGCAACGCGATGCAAGACCCACGCAAGTGTCCGAGTTTCCGGGCACATGAGAAGTTAAGACAGCGTCTGGACAATTTCAAACTACTCACCCCCATGTTTCTCCCTCTACCATTTTTACCACTTCCACCACCAATTTCACATCTCTTAAATACCCATTTCTGCGTGCGAGTCTTCAGTAAGTCTTCAGTAAGTCTTCACTCAGTCTTCAATCAGTCCTCAGTCAGTCTTCAGCTTGTATCTAACTATTCACATCTTTGTACAGTCGTCGTAATTAAAACACAAGTTATTGTTATCGACAAGTTGTACCATTCCTTTACCATTCGAAACACCTCACAATTAAAAGGAACTACCTAGCAAGGTTTTAAGTAACCGAGCAGGAGTGATAGATGTGAGAAAAGTCGAACGATCTTTTCCGTCTACGCACGTACAGTGGGAGAACAATGACACCTAAATATCTATACTTTTCTTCTAAGAGAATACTGTGAAGGACACTGTTCAGAAGTTCACGCCTCTATGTGCTCTCTAAGTCGCAACGGGGGGAAGAGTAGGCGTGGTTTAAGTAAAGAGGCGGGTCCTAAAGTGTTCAAGAAAAGGAAATTGAATTCGTCCTCAAATAGTGCTTTCCTGAACCACAATAATATTGAATCTTGAGCATGGTTACAATTAATCTCAACAACTTTGACGCCTGTTATAAAAAGAGAAGATTTTCTTTTTGCAGTAATGTTTCCCGTATTTTTAGTCTTTAGTGGAATGAAATACTATAAAAGACTATCCAGGAGGTGTGGCTGAAGACGGGTGGCCGTGGCTTAACGAAGAGGGCGTATCACAAGCACATGTATCTTGACTGTAGAACATTCTTGTTTAGTCTCTATTTAATTCTCCTGATCTTAACACATCGCTGACCGGTCACGAGTTAACTCGTGTTTTCATGACCAAACGTTGTTGGGTAAATATCATACCAAAAAAGGATATAAAGAGTTAAATAAAAGATATGTCTAAAGTTTTATTTGAATGCATTATTATGTATAAATAAAGTTTATTGAAGTTTATTTAGATAGTTTCAGTTCTACATTTAATTACGAAATAATATCTGGTGACATTTAGATAGCTTCTGAATAAAATTGCCGGTTAACAATGTGTTAAGAAAGGTACCGTCGATTGATAATTATTTCCAAGATACAATTTGACTACAGCCAAAAAGAAAAGATGTTATGACCAACATCTTGTCGTCCATCGCGGCAACTATAACTCCAGACGAGACCGAACCGAAAGAGAACAGCGTAAGACGTCCATGACTAAATCCACGGACGGTCGTTCATCTCAATTCACGTCAAGAGTATTTTCATCCGTTCGCAGCGTGGCCAGTCGCGCGAAAATCTTGACTCCCGAGGCGGCTGGGAGGAACGCAACGGAATGGTCGGGAACGTGCTCTTACATTATTACAAATCGACGCGGAAATCGTCGGTTGTCCTCATAAAGACGCCGCGAGATAAAACAGCGACCGTAAGGCGTAATAAATTACGGTCTGCGGATATAAGGTCGCCGGCTATCCCGGGCCCAGGAAGAGCTGGCATTGCCGCCAATCTCCGGCTCCCTTCGTTCTCAATTTCCACCGTTCTTCGCGCATAATAAAGCCTCTTTGTCTTCGACGACGGAAGGAGAGAGGAGAGGACCAAGCTCTCCGGGCTCCGGGGGGCCGGCCGAGTCGGAAGAAGAATTTATTTTCCTCGGCGACTCATCTTCGATTCAGCCGATTATCATACCGGCCTCGAGGACACTCCGGGACGAGCCCCGCCTTAATGAGAAAACCCGACCTACGGTGTAAATGTTCCTCACTGGCGCGCGGCTTGGGAAACTCGCCTGGACCGCTGGAAAAATCGCACCTACCACAGAACTTCTGTTAGGATCACTACTTCCTACCGGATGCCAGTCACTCCTACGACCGAGTTAATTGAGATCGAGGAATACTGATGGGGCTGACAGACCTCTGTTTACTGGGGAAACCCTCTCGAGCTGAAAGCCTGACTTTGATCCCGCGTTACTCGGATCGGCAAAAATTAAGAAAAATTTCTCAAAGAAATATTTCCAGAACTTCACGAATTTTAAAATAAAAATTCCCTTCAACACTTTCCGGTATTAGATAATACAGCTATTCCAATTTTATTCCACTTGTTTCCTAACAAGTTAAAATGTCTTAAAGCTGGAACTGAAACGGAGCTTGAAAAATTTGTGGAACAAAATTGCATGCTTTATTCCGCAATAATCTCGCCATTGTTTGCCACAAATTCGCGTCGCGGAACGCGATCGTTTCGAGAAACTCTAAATAAAAACATTACAGTTTCCGCGATTGTTCCCCGGCTATTTTCGGGCGATGTCAAAACAGACTTCGATCCCCGCGTTTTGTATTCTTTTCATGCCGGTATAACGCCACGGAAAGCGTGTGCTTCAAACGGAAACGAAGGCAACGTTTTCCGACTGGAAAACTGAAACAACATAGGCGAAGAATAACACGGTCGGTCGATTTAATTTTCATTCGGTATTGTTTACTGGAAATCGTTGGGAAAGTGAACGGAAATGATTTGTATTCTTAATCGCTTGATAACACAGGCCTTTGCCAATGTGCATCGGCCCGGGGTTGGGAAACAGTGGCTGGCGGGGAAGATTGAGAAACACATAATTAAAATTCGCAGGAGAGAATCGATTATTTGCCGTTCAATGGAAGCGGATTCTTTTGTTGGACCTCGTCTGCTATTTCGTGCTTCGGAATCTGCTTCTTGCTGCCCTGAGTCAAAATTTTGCAAACTGTTCCTAATCGTTTGGGAAAAATTGATTTGAAATATTTCTAGGTAAAAATTGTTACTGATTTTCATTTCTAGTTTGAAAATTCGTCGACCAGTCTTGCAACAAATTCTCGTTCGACTCGGCGAAGAACGGAGATAAATAGTCGCCGATCGACGAGCATCTCGAATCCGTCGAAGATTGCGGTTCCATTCGGTGTCGACATTCCGGAGGCGTCGAAACGCCGTGGCGGCGGCGGCGTCGGCGTCGCGTGCGAGATGCTCCGGCTGAGATAAATGAAATTCATAAGACGGCGGGGGCGGGTATCCTCGAGACGGGGCTTTCCCCGTCTTCGGGGGTGGTGGGGATCGGGGCAATAGTTTTGCGAGAGGTCGGGGGGGGGGGGTTGGAGCACCCCCGGTGAAAGGGTCGCGTCGGGGCAGAGGGGGCGGCGGCGGGGTCACGGGGGCTCGACCTGTGCAACAAGTGATGTTATTAGGTTGGCGGCGGAGGGTGAAACCCGGGGGTTTGCGAACGCCGGATCATAATGCATAACTCTTGCCCGTCCTTGTCTTGCCCCTGCGGCACGGCTATTCAACTTCCACCGCGAGTTACTCGACGCCGAGATTTCCAGGGGACCGGAAGCCAGCGATCGATTCCTCGCGACTCCGCGAGTCTTCCTTCGCATACTACAGTGTGCACGACACACACACACACACACACACACACACACACACACAATCCTACCTACCTACTATTCGGTTATTCGGAAAATATATTGAATCAAAATATTAATTTTGAAGAGACTTACCCAATAATGAAAACTTTCTTTTATAAGGAAAATAATTACGCCGTTTTTATAACCGAATAACAATTATGTCTGAGTTTGCAACAACATGCCAACAGCATGCCTTCAATTCGTAACAAAGCGTTCGCAAAACTGCCGATTGCGTCCAGTTGTTTCTGTCGTCATACGCCGGCGGCAAGAGCCAACCATTTTGTTAAAAATGTGGCCGTCGAAGTGTTCAAAATCGGACATTTCATACGCAATAATCTGATATTAAATCGTATCATAACTTTGCACGGTTATCTTCTACCTCTTCATGTCATTTATTAATACAGCAGAGAATTATATTCTCCAATTATATTACATTGCAAGAGTACCGAAAAGTAGCTTAAAAATTCTCTTTCACACAGTAATCCGAAGCGAAATTATTGGATTACGTTATTCAGGGCGAGTCTGTATCATCTTTCACAAGCATGCTCTCTACTCGTTCCAGGAGACGCGGAAACAGCCAGAATATCTCTCGATCACGATCGATCGATCGGCCAGGCGATTTTCAGGGGGTTGGGGGGAGGGTACCGCGGAGGATGCTCGCTTATCGAGAATTTTTCGCATCGATTGTCGAGGCACAATTGAAAATTCGGTAACTCTCGAACAAACGGCCGTTCGGTTGTCGATTACCGGGTACCGGGGAAATGTCTGACCGACTGGGAATAATCGACGTCGGTCCCCTGTCGTCGGGACGCAGCCAGCAACGGCCCGGCGTCGGAGGAATTAAAAGCGCGATCCCGTCGCGTCGATCGAACGCGTTCCTCTCTCGGTTCCCTCGATCCCCCCCGTTCCCGAATGCCGCGGAACGTTATCGATCCTCTGGCAAACAACGACGACGTCGGATCGCGGACGCGGGAGCTTGTAATTCGAATACAACTTTGTACGTAATATAAAAGTGCTCTCGGGAGCGACGAGGGCCGATCCTATCCGGACGTCGATGGCACTCGAGCGGTGCTTGTTTCGCTTCTGTCTGTGCCGTGTCGATTGCTTCGAATATTTGCGATCGATCGACGGAAATCGGAGCCTGGATCCGACTGATTTCGCCCGTTCCCCCATCAGCCTCGTTCCAGACCGTAAACGACGCGGGGATCTAAGACACCGCCTCTGGCGGAAAACGATTGGAAATCGGTAATGGGCTATTCTAGTCTCGAGCGTGGCGGCTTCTAGGATAACTCGACGAGTTTCTATTTTTTTTTTCACTGCGAAATTGCGGAAGCTTTCATGTATGTTTCCATCGATGTCTCGGTAGTGTTCGCAAATTTTTAAACATAGGAAGAATGAACATTAAGCTCTCTGCGAGTGATTAGGCACGAACAATGAAAACGCTGTAATACAATTTAACTTCCTGCATTATGCATCGACGTTCCCTGCGAGCTAAAACGTCCAAGCTAACTATAATGAAATAAGTAATGCGAGTATAATCTTGTTTGTGATAAATATAGCTGGATTATCGTACTTTTTAAAGTTCCGTGGGGAGTGAGGGACTCTGCCAGTTGAGGATTAATAATGTTTTTAGCGGATTAAGCCAGGCGTCGGTTGATTGTGGTTTCTAGCAGACTGCACATAAAAATTTCTTATTGGAGCAAGAAGTTTTTTCAATGCAATCGTATTTGATCCTGGTAGTTGTGCCCTCTTTTTCTGACGAAGAGTTTTTTTTAATAAATCGAGTTTTCTGAAAGTTTAAGATATTTTACTAACAGGCGATAGAATTTCGTTGTCTATTCTTTAAGAAACTTTCCAAGGCTTTGATACTATCAGACCTTTATTCAACTTTGTATTATATGATAGATATATTATATTACTTCATTAGGGACAGTGTCATTGTGACATTTAATCTCAATCTGAAGCAAGCTGTCGCGTCAATTAAGGGATCGAATGACACACTGTTACTATGTCCCCTAATGAAACTAGGATGTTAGCGAAACTTTGGGATAATATTTCCAAAAGGACACCACTCTCGACCGAAAGCCTCAAGAGACGAAGTCGCCAATCTCGGTCTACCAATTTTCACCATAATAACCTAAAAGAAAATTAATTTGGAAAATAGAAATAGAATTATAAGAATGGAATATTTTGAACAGAATAATTAAGAAATGGAATAATGACACTTATACGTTAAAATTTGGTGAGTATATCGCAGAAGGTTTGTAGCAAGTAACGTGACAACATGATGTTCGCGAATACAAATGATGTATGTACACACAGCTTTCGCTATGAAGGAACAAAGGCTGATCTCAGTTTTCCCTTTTGTCGTCAGATACGCGTTATTCGAAGCATTTTTCTATTCTTATGCAGGTAATGGATGTTACATAGTACTCCTCCTGAGAGAAATATCTCTGAGAAGTTCTCGAAAGAAAGTTTCTTTGACAGCGCACCAGGTCTTCCTGGCTGGGAATTGGAGAACTCGGATTGCTAAGTTCCAATGAAAGTATTTATATTCTTGTTTGACCTCCTTATACATTCTTGGATACACGATCTCGTCGAAGGGAACTATCCATTATTATAGCAGAAAGTCTTCGCAGGTGTCCATATTGTTTTCACCTTCAGCGAGAAATTCATCATTCCTCTGATGAAAATATTTTCTTGGTCAAACCTCAAGCATGTGTCACCGGATATTTAAACAGAAAAATATAATTATTGTTCATCACTCAAAAAATCATTTGTCATGCGTCGATTATTTGATGCAGGAAACACAAAAGGGGAAAAATATATTTTTCCACTTTTAACTATGCACATAATTCTGCACAGATAAAGTTAAATTTTAATAAAACAGTGGATTAATCGAGGAAATAATAAACGATCCGCTACATTCTGGAAAAGTAATTATTCATTCTTCTTAGGGATCAAACTCTAGGAGAGTTTCAAAAGAAAACACTCGGCCATCTTCGCGCAAAAAGCGCGGGAACGTGTGCTGAATTCGAACTCCGATTCTACTACGCCAGAAATATTATAGCTCACTTCACTTAATGCGTCACAAGCTACTGAATTTCTTCTTCTGCTAAGTATGGAACCCGTGAAACTCAATTTTATCCGACTCTTGATCGCACTTTTCACTCTAAGAAGCTCGTATGACGGTATTACGTGACCGTTGCCTTTTATGTACAAGGAGAATCTACGTACACCGCAATGGAAGTGTTCTATTGCGGCCTATGAAACGCAGAAACCTTTTTCAAGCTAATTCTCTGATCCGTTGAATTATCGCGGCGCATTGCACGAAGAAAAATGGCCGCGACGCTTCCGGCTCCGCCATTACGGTCTTATAGACAGAAGACTCATACTTCAAGCCTGGCTTAACCACGTGCGTACATGTATTTTAGAAATTGAAAAATATTTGCAGACTTATTAAAATCTGGTGGAACAAAATCGTATTTCGATAAAATTCCAATTGTGTGTATAAAACCACATTATAAATCAATAGTATATTTTACATAATGATCCACAGTCCAGTAATAATAATCTCCACGATGAACTACCAAATCATCCTGGTTACCATAACACAGCATACAAAATGCTGTGAATTATTCCGTATAGTTTTAATCTAACCAAAGACCCAAAATAATTTTATCCTGAACCCTGTGTAGTGTCCACAGTCAGAAGCTACACTGCTCATTAGGTATGACATATCGATAGCAAACAAACGAGCATGAGGACTGAAGATTCTTCGAAGAGGATAAATAATTGTGGTGCTTGAACGGTCGAAGAAGCCTGAAACTTTTCTGTACAGCTAACAAGAAAGGATTTTCAAGAAGAAGAAGAAGAAGAAGAAGAAGTCTTGCAGAGTGTTTCGCTGCCGAGGAAGATTCAGCCACCGTTTCCAGGATTCCAGGAGGATCCCGAGGCCGGAAACAATCTCATCGGCGCCGCTAATCAGCACTTCGGCTGAGCAAACGTTGATGAAAAATCCTCGGTGGCGGCGCGACGCTGCGCGGCGGCTCGCAGCGCGTCGCGGCGCGTCGTCTCGTTCTTCCGACGCGCCGCCGTCTGTCTCCCGGTTGCTCTTGCCGGAGCTGAACAATATCCTTTCTTCGCGACGACGTAGAAAATCGAAAAGTCGGCTGGGAGACGAGCGAAAGAAAAGAGCCGAACGAGAGGTAAAAAGGAGACGTTCCCATTCAGCCGTAGCTTAACAATCTATCCTTTCAGAACGACAGCACATCCTCCTTCTTTCCCGCGACCCTCGTCCCCGCAACCCGTTCGACTCCTTCTTCGAGAACCCCTGTCGTTTCTTAGCCCCCTCCCCCGCTCGCCTATCCCTCAATTCCCCTCAAACCTCCGCCGGTTCCTGTTCGACCCCCTCGCTTCCACTTTTATCTCATTTTTAGCCGTTCCCGGCAACCGGTGCCCGATCGATCGGTGAAGGGTTAAGCGTGCGGGGAATAAAGCTGCGCAGGACGCCCGAGAATTAGGCAATCGGCGATCGGTTAACGAACAACCACCCCAGGAACTGCCAGATTCGATCTCTCGAGGAATTGTCCGGGATCGAGGGGCAATCGATCGAAAAAGCGAATGAAGAATGTATAGAGTGTCATTGCAAAATTTTGTTCTGATTGAAACTTCCTCTCTACAAAAACGTCTTGAAAGACGATCTACGATTTTCGCGAACGTTGTATTAAACCTTGAATGAAAAGCGTACTGGCCAAGTGTCCGTATATTTCTGCGAGTCACCGTAGCTAAACGAGACAGTTAAATCAGAGGAGAACGCCTGCACAGCAAGCAGGCAAAAGGGGAACAAGGAAATTCGTGGTAGACAGAGAGCATTACCAAACATTAGAGGTGTTACCAAGATGAGCCAAAGATGGTTCCCCTTGCAGAACGACGTCGGCCATTGGACCGGAAAATTTGGATACAAGCTTGCCGAAAACTTTCGACTCGCGCATGGAGTTCGTGAAACTTTCTTGCTGCAAACAATTCGCATCGATAATAATGGGAAATTCTTGGGCGGCGCGGGCGCCGACAGCAGCAGCCCCGTCGACAAAGGTTTCGTCGTCGTCGTAGCGCGGGGGGGGGGCGGATGATATAAAAACATTTATTACAATGCACCGGAGTCGGAGTGCCATCGATAGATCAAAGGA
Source organism: Halictus ligatus (assembly GCA_028454255.1). NCBI lineage: Eukaryota > Metazoa > Arthropoda > Insecta > Hymenoptera > Halictidae > Halictus > Halictus ligatus. Next base: position 4,677,913 of record CM052139.1, on the reverse strand, counting down.
ATCCTTCCAGAGGCTCTTTGTCCCCGAGTCCTGCTTGTTTTCTTGTTTCCCGGTCCGCCCGTCCGTCTCTCCTTTTTCATTTCGTTATCGATGCGAGCGTATAAACAATGCGCAGTCTGAGGAGGCTTTTGTGCGACGCGCTGTTTCACAGAGACACCGGATCGTTAATTTTCACTTGGCCGAAGGGCTCGAAGCATAAACATCTTCTTCACACTGTTTCCTACCACCCCGTTCCATCCCGTTCCGTTCCGTACCGTACCGTTCCGTCGTCGATTGGAAAACGAGAACGCTATACCGGCAATCAATTCGCCCGACGAACGAACCAACCTCGTTTTCGTTGTTCTCCTCTTTCCAATGTATCCTGCGCGTACGCCCGCGATTGATCTACGTCGCTCGCGATACACCCGAGCATCATCTTTCTCAGTTTGTTATTTCTTTGCCTGCACGACCTCGGAGAACGCGAACGATATTTTTATAGGCCACGCGACGGTGGGAACGCTGCGAGAAAATTGATTTGAAGCGACAGAAACGGGATAATTAGATAACGTTACTTGGAGCGACTTAATGTTTTATCATTGACATGTCGAATCGGTGGACAATGTGTTAACAATAACCGGATTGCGGTTTCTACTAATAATACGGTAAAAGGAATGTAAGAGTCGCGATATACTTATCGTATTCAAATGATTGAAGGAAGAAATAAATTTTCATTCGATCCCAGTGAATTGTAATTGATGCAGGCTATTTTTACTTTGCGCGAAGGTTCGTAGCAACAACATCTACGGTGGAAAATGCTTCGAATAATTTCGCGTAGTTCTACAGAACAACCGGCCCGGCAAAACCCGAGTTTCAATTCGAGAGAGTTCGCGTTCGTCGCGGAAAATAATTTTATCCCGAACCCACTGCAGCGTCCGCAGTCAGACAGTGCGCTCGGTGCTTATTAATATCCACATTCGAGTCGAATCGATACCGGGTTTTGCGGAGCACAGCTAAATATCTCAGGTCACCGGGAAACCGCCCGACGGACGGGAAAGAATCGAACTCGAATCGTGTCGGGTTCACAGTCGCGAGAATACAAATCCTCGTTGACGAGTGGGAACGACGTGACGCGATCCGACGTCTTGATCGTGCAAATCGTCTGTCGGTTTTACCGCCGAAGATGAGAAACCGGGGAGATCGGAGCGAGCCAAGCCGAGAAACGGGACGCGATTTGCTCGGAGATAGACAGGTCGCCGGACCAGCACGGTTTAATTTCCGGTTGGATAAATTTTCAACCGAAGAGACGCCCGTTGGATCGCAAGGAAGGTGGTAGACGGCGAGGAGGGGCTGGTGACTCCGCGGGGATGGAAAAGTAAACCGTGCACCCCTTTTACCTTCCTTTTGCACCTCCCCTCTCTCTCTCTCTCGCTCTTGCTCTCCTCTCTTACGAATGGGATCTTTTATGCGGTCGGAATGCAATCAACTTGTATCGCACACGAGAACACGCTGGAATACCGCCACGAGATATATAACACTGTCGAGGACTGTATAATGTTTGCCTATCCACAATTCACCGTCGATTCGAGCGAAATCATTAGAAGCGAAACTATGGTTGTTCGGGGCGGGGGGCGGTTCTATCGCGCATCGACAATCAAAGTGCGACGATCGACGAGTGTGAACGGAGTTTAAACAAGCATCGTCGATCGAAATTATGTTCCCTGCGCTGACAGTGAAATACTAATTAACGTTACAGCTCGGTGACGGTTGGAGTTCACTTTTAGCACTTTTATCGATCGATGAGAAGCAATAAAAGTGCATTCGCTGCCTTCTAAAAATCACACTAAATCTTATTCAGATTTTCCACCATTTCTGTTACAGCGCGAGATTAAATACAAAAATTTAATCAATCGTTTCATATTGGTTTCTATTTAGTGCTCTGTTACTTTAATTGGCGGTCGTTCTTCTCTTCGAGGCAATTTTTCCCACCACTGTTTATTATCTCCATATTTGAATCGACGATCATTGCTCCGGGGACTCGGGGAATTTTTAGGTTCCTCCGTCGAATGAATTATTACGATTAGAACGGTTTAGCGGATCATGAATTAGTCCGCTGTCTAGCGATCTGACAGCGGATTATGCAGATTTCGAGTTTGATGGCTCGATAATTTAATATTTAATTCTGTGCGATTTGCGGCGAGATATTATTGATAAGAACAGACATTGACGGGTCCGCTGGATTCTCGATAATGGTTGTCTTGTGTTGCGTTTGCTGCTCCCTGCTAAAAATACGTGAAATCAGAAACGTGTCTGCTAAATCGAACCACCAATTAAATTATTTCGGTTCACGAGAATGAATACAAAGGTTCGTAGTATCAGAATTTTGTGATATTTTTTATGCTTAAACATTGAACTGTATTCCATCGAACAAACGCATAGAAAACAGTGGTGTTTCATATAAAAGTGGTCGACTCAATTTCATCGGTCCACGGACGGTGCTTCCGATGAAACAGAAATTCGAGAAAAACTCGCAACAATAGAAGTACTCGCTGTCACTCGAATCCGGTTTAATTAATTATAAACTGTAGGATAGACGAGTGCCAGGGAATATATTCTTTTCAGCGGGCGGTGGTCGCAAGCTAAACAAAATAAATCCAGGAGCGAATTTACGGCCGGCCGCAGTAACAAAAATTAATCGCGCCGTGTTTGCGAGGACACGCCGCCGAACAATAAACAATGTCAACGGAACTCCGTGTAAAAGTGGACCGCGTGAATTTTACAAACCGGCATGCTAGTCGTGGAAACGACCGGCGCAGCAACGGCGACTCGTAAATCAAGGAAAAAATCAGCCGGGACAAGCGCAAAGACAAAAAAAAACGCGATACGTCAAAAATCGAGAAACTCGCGGCGAAAAAACGGGTCGGTCTAATTACAGAGGAGAGAAGAGAACGAATTAAAACACCTGAGACATTCGTCAATCACCGGCTACGGGAATTCTCGTTCCGGGGATTTTGTCAAAAAATTCGAAAAAACACAATTCGAAACTAAATAAATCACACGAGTACGATACGTCTAATAAATACTTAGTTTGATAATGCATTCTCCGTTTTGTTAATAATTACTCCAACAGGTCCAAGAAGTCCACTATTTGACAGAGAATTTTGAGTATTCGTGACAAAAATGAATATAAGAATCATTGAAAAAAAAAAACATTGCTATGAACGACCGCAGAATTTAATATAAAATTAGAAACAAAAGCTCTGAGGACAGCTCTACAATTCGCAATCTCGATGCTTCTCTTCTGAAATCGTCCATTCACCGTTTTGTCGCATTTCCACCGTCCTTCCCGGTATTGTTCGCGGCAAGCAGGCTAAGATTCCGCAATTATAACCCGGGCATCTCGTTTCCCCATTACTCGGCTCTTAATTATACAGAAATCATATTGTTCGGTAATGAATGGCCGAGGATTTCGCGCGTTTACTCGCTTTGATGCCGCCGCGCGCCAGAGAAATTGCGAAAACACGTTCGGCGCGCGTCGAACAGCGTCGATGCACGAGGAACGGCCTCCTTTGTCCCGGGTAATTATCGCCCGTTAATCTTTTGAGTCGCGAGCTTTCCCTGCGAGCACGACTCACCTTTGTGTCGCGGCAGAAACGTCTGCGGAGAAAAGCTTCGCATCGGCCGCATGAAAACGTCCGGCGGACCGTGTTTTCGCGAGGAACGACAGAGATCGCGCGAAATTCACCCCTTGGCGGGCATAAAGGAGATTGTTTCGAGGGCTTGAACTCGCCGGGGAGAGCTCGCGAAACAGACCGAGGATCGAAGAAACGAAGTATGCAAATTCACACTCTCGCACCGTTTCCTGGAGAAAGGAATCAGCAATGAAATCATTTCGCTCGAACACCTTTCCGTTTCTCGTGGAAAAATTTGATCTTGGGCGGGGATCTTTGATTAAAGTTTTCGCTGGATGCTGTACAGGTGAAGAAACTGTGTTTCATAGTTTAATTGTCTTACATGGTCCCATTTAATAATATTTTTCGACCGACACAATTCATTGGATCAGTTGGTAAATATTTGCACACAATGGTAAATATTTTTATGACGATTGAGATTGTTTTTTGAAGAAAATTTCGATTCTCCTCTAAAATAAGAAAGAAAAATGAGGACAGGCAACACAAAACAGTAAAAAGAAAAATTTAGAGATAGAGTGTTTACTCTATATGTGTCCCAAATACCCCGTGAGAAGCCATGATCCGTGACCTCTAAAGCTGTCCTTTGCTACATTCTTAAAGAATAGTATTTCCTGCCCGATACAAGTCCCTGGCTAGATCCGTGTTTTGGACATGTATCGAGTAAACACTGTACATAGTTTTAACTCACTGGACCTGTTAAGATCTGTTAAGGACCTATTATAAATTTACACTTTACTCCAGTTCGTTGCAATCGCCGTAGAAAATTAGTGTTTTGCATAAAAATCGTCGAACCGTTGTCTGTCTGCGGCGACGGGCCCGCGATACCGTTTCGCGGAGGCAATTCGGCATTATGCGGGATGCGTCTCGAAGTTCGGGCTACTTTCGCCAGGATGATTTTCTGCTCGAGATGCGAGACACACGCCTCTTGGTTAGGGGACTGCCGCGGTCTCGGCCGGCATATTTCAGGATCGTCGAAGCCCGCCAAGGATCCGGGATCGTTCCATTAGCCAAGAAATTCAATTACCTCGCCCGGGATATCCCCCGATAATCGAGGTTTCGCCGTCGGTTTTATTAGCGGGCTCCGAGGAGCATCGACGATTACGAATATGCTCGAGACACCGCCAGGACCCTGATAAGATAAGAGCCTAAGCGTAACTCGCGTTGCGTCCCCCGCTCCCGCTTCAACGTATTTGAACGTTACAATTAAGACAAGTTTATTCCGTGCTTAAACAGAAAGTTCCCGGTTGGATCCGCTGAACGTTCGAGCTGCTGTCGCCATCTCCCTTCATCTCTCTCTCTCTCTCTCTGCAGCTGTCGCTCTCTATCTCTGTCTCACCATCTCTCTTTCTCTCTGTCTCTGGAGCTTGCTCTTTGTCCGCCTCTTTCCATTCTGGAGCTCATCTTCGCCAAGTTTGCGGGTCGTTCGCATACTGTCCTCCGGGATCGGCCGACAATCTTTCAGACTGATTCGCCCATTAACCCCGGACGCGGCAATAATGGGAACAGCTGTCGGTGAACTTTGTTTTTCGCCTGTTCCTGATCCCGGACCGACTCGATACTGGGAACCGAAGCGATACGTCACGACGCTAGCCACTCTTCGTCTTCGAGCGTTGCCGAATCGTTGAAAGATCCTTCGGGTGAAAATATACTACAATCCTTATTCTAATCCTGATATTAAAGGTTGTTTTATAGGAACTTTGAGAATTTTCCGATTTTTTTTTTTTTTAGAAGAATCTCATCACAAAATTGTAATCTCTCAGCTCTCACTCGAGTCCTCGAAAGTCTATAAATTCCATCTGGAAAGCATTTCAAATTCGATTCGAAACATATTTGGATTGGAGATATTCGAGGCCTAAAATCCGAGCTATGCTACTGTGTGTTATCAACGCGAGCGACAATCCTGCCTAAAAATTGTTATCAGGGAGCACGATCTTCCAGCCTCGATTCAAGCCCGCGAAACTCCGTAAATTCCCTCTGGAAAGCATATTAAAATCGATTAGAAGTAGTCCCTTAAAATAAAAGCAGGGAAAGCGGACGGGCTGGGAGCGCGAGCCAATAAAACCGAAAGAAACAAAGAGTAAATCGCAGGTTCGAATAAGTTTACCCGCGGAATACGTGCAGACGCATGTCACGAGGGGATGAGACACGAGCAAACGGAATCGATCCGCGGGTTCCGCCATTGTCCGGCCAATAATTGACGGGAGAACTTTCACCCTCGACAACCGCGGAGATTATCGGGGCATTGTGCGAGGCTACGCGTCCGTATTAGCTGAGAACGCGGAAAAAAAGCCCGTCGGAGAAAAGAGGATTCGCTATCGCAGGATTCGCTATAGCTATCGCGAAAGAACGGGCTGGATGGGACGAGAGGCGGCAAGAGGGGGTAGAACTCCGGGGGAGGGGGGCGAAAGATGCGAACAGGGTATCGGTGATTGGAAATGGCCTTTGTTGTTTTGGTTTCCAGGGTTCCGATGATGGAATCGCAAGCTACGGAATGGATGATGACGGAGGAAACAATACGCCCATTGTTGATCATATACCCCATTGTTGTGTTTAGATGTGATTCGCCGCAAACGATTTTCCGGTGTCGCGGGCCCGTGAAAATCAATGATTAGGATCGCCTTTGTTCCCGGTCTCGCCACCCCTCTCGTTAAAAATTATGGAATTAAGAAACGGCGGGCCAGGTCCCATGCAAATGAAAAACCGTAATGCGGAACGCTGTCGTTCCCGGCGAAACTGGTTGCGGGGGTGACGGGGAGAGGGGAGACGATCTCGAAAATCGAAAACATTTTTGGACGGCCACCGTTGATTACGGGATTCCCTTTGATCAGACTGCCATTCGGCCGAATCCGAGTTGAAACGACTGTAATCCGAAAGGCAGAGAGTTCGATCGGTCGGAAAGGGTATGCTGGGAATTTTTACGCGTATGCGAAACGGGAAATTTGATTTTTTCTAAGTATTATAGGAGCCTCTGTGGTAGATTGTATCGGAGTCGCTTCGGTTGATTAAACTGGGTAGGCTCGTGCAGGTATTAATCTCTCTTTGAATTTTATACATGGAGTTGGAGATTAGTTTTGATTATTGAGTATTCCGTTCGGTTCGAAATAAAATGAAAATCCAGACCACTGAAATATAAATTATCATATAAGCTCTATATAAATAAATTAACTCCATTGGGTAGTATTATGAGTTTATTATTATTTAAGATTCGGTGCTTTAATAGTCCCTATCGACCAGAGGTATGGCGTAAATTGATGGAAGCTTAACTAACTAATAAGAACAAATGCATTAATCCCTAACAGTCATCAATATAAAAGTTACGAACAAACAGCTTCCATTGGTCTTTAGAAAATATTAACAAGTAGGAAAGTCTCGCGGCTTCGATGAAAATGAATGAGTGGTCCTTAATGTTTTTAAAAGCACGAATATAAATTTCGAACGGGCCCCGCGTAAGTGAACCGCAAGAAGGAGGAGTAATTAAATCACAAAAAAAAAGATCATTTGTGAGTGCACGGTTTTCTTTTTCTCGCAACGGTGTTCGATCGCAGCATCCGGTCCGCGTATTCGTTGTAACGTTAATTAAAAGTTGTTTAGATTGGACCTGTTCTGAATTGGACAGCGCATTGTTACCAAACAGTCTTGCGCAAACAGTTTTCGTTTTTTTTTTTTCATTAAATTCGCGTTATGCCAGCGATATTATCGACCGACGGGGCGCGAGTCAACACCGATCGGACGCTCTCTTGGAAAACAGCCTAGAATGCTGCTTCGATCGAAAAACTTTGTTTAATTACTCGATAATAACAGGACGCGCGCGCGCCCGCGTTCCCGTTTACACGCAACAATTCGCGCTACAGTAGAGAACAGTCAAAAAAAAAAAAAGAAGAAAGAAATGGAAACATTCGATGCGCAAAGCGGCAAATGCAATTTGTTCAACTAACAGCAACGAGGTTAACAAAATATAGAATATACTTTTAATATCAATTCGTTGCCAACAATCGCTGGAGTAATAAATGCGCAAAATCCACACAGCCGAATAAAGACAATATGAAATTATTCCCGGCGTCCGGCAGCGTCGAGCAATCGCGAACGCACTTCCGGTACCCTTAAAAAAGCACAGGAAGCCCCGGGAACAATTGTTGTTTCGGCGGAACCTCGAAAATCCTCGTCGATCGGGCTTCGCTTCTTTGTGAAAGCGAGTCGCACAAAGCGGTCTCGCGCTACCGTTTCGCTAATAATGAGATCAACATTTTTTTTAACACATTCCGCTGCATAAATTCCCCGCGACATTTTTCCGTTAACGGCGGAGGAAACGTCGGGGGTAGACGGGGGAGGAGAGCGCAGAATTCACGTTCTTCCGGTTCCGCGAAGGTGTAATGCTCGTCGCGAATTCTTTTTTTCGCATTCGATAAATCGCGACGCCCGACTCGCTGATATGTAGGTACAGTGCACTGCGAAACGTGACACTAACATATATTCGCGCTCATCTTCCGGAAACATCCGAAAAGGCACAAAATTCTCCGCTGAAACAACGTTTCGTGCTTTGAAAAAGCGAGATTCGTAACCCTTCTAACAATTTTGTTGTTTCGGTGTTGCTGATTCTTTTTGTTTTTTATAAATTCAGCATTCAATCAACCCTTAACTTCACTCTTCAGAAAAAATGAAATTCCCCTGCATAAATTATGACTTCGTTTTCTGTTCCTATAGTGAAGTTTGTATATTAACTGCATTGCTTTTTGTTAAAATCGAATTTTCATGCAAGTACCCCGTTTTCTATTCAGAGCATCAGTTAGAAATTTTTATAACGGTTCAATAGTGCTTCACATTATTTTTTAAAATGACTTCGAGCCAATGTTCTTACGGTTACCAATAACAAAACAAATAAGTAATATAATTCCATTGCTATTTAATAAAATCGCACTTTTCTTTCTACCAAAAGACTCAATTATAAAATTCCGCAACAGTTCAACTGTGTTTTAAAATGGTTTTCTCGCAATTTGCAATCAGTTGGATTAATGTAATATTTTGATTTATGCGAGACAGGTTATGTGGGACATTCAGCATCCACGCACACATTTCGAGAGATCAACATAACCGAAGTGTGCAGTCTATTGACGACGGCGCGCCATTTGTTGGAACAATGAAATTAGTCGAAAGTTCAATTGAATGAATTAACCCCCTTTTGTTTCAATGTAACTGACGATGAACTTCGGAACAATGAACACTCGAAATCATTCATGATGCGTATGATACAGCTTTGTAGTACATGAGGACATAAATCGTCAAAACATTTCATATTAAATACTAACAATAAGATAAACTAAAATTCCATTCTAATAAAACTATTATTACAAAAGCTACTTTCAGACAAAGAAGATCACAATTAATTCGACTAATAATCTACAGTACAAGTTTGCCCCAGTATTCCAAAAATTGCTCAACAACATCGTTATATTAACCATGACATGTTATGGCTCGTCTACGTGACAAGAAAGACTTGAAAATGCTGTTACATTATTTTCACCGTGCCAGAATAATTACCACAGAGGTTTTCTGCTTTACAGAAAACCCCACAGCGTAATTATGAAACAAAGGGTAAGAATCGTTGAGTAAAACATCGCAACACACTTTTGAGTAACAATGCAAATATTCATTTCCTCTCACAAAGGTTCTTCTTCATCAGACAAATCATATCGAAGCGACCACACATCCTCGAGTTGAAGTATTGCGCAAGCATCGGAGATTATTGCAACAAATTCTGTTCGGATTCAGGACAAACCAGCCGCGAGCGAGCGGTGTATGCACCTCGGGGATGAAATTTCCCGTCCACTTTGGCCGAGCGCATTATTTTTCTCCGTTTTCCGCTGTTGTCAAGGAGGACAGAGCTTTTTCCATTCGCAGTCGCAACCCCCGCGCCCTCGAACGCGGGGGGTGGCGGAACGCGGCCGCGGAAACCCGGATGCAAGAGATGACCATTAACAGAATCTTCCGGGCCATCTAAAATTCATGTTTCCATTACCAGTTTCGAGCGGGTATCGACGTTCGACGAGAAAGAGAGAGAGAAAAAATAGATGACCGAAATCCCAACAGAATCGTAGACGGGAACGGCGACGAGGGGGTTGAAACAGGGAGCGGGGGAAGGCGGAGAGGATGGTCGAGGAAGCGGTGGATCGCACATTTCATCTGGTCGGTGTAGTAAAATTTATGTGCACAGTAGTAACCCGTTTTATCAGAAACGAGAAAAACCACGCGATATTTTATATCTTTTTATGGGGGGTACGCGGTGGTCGCGGGGGTGGGAGACGCGTGTTCCGTCTAGCGTCGTTAACACAGCGGGGTGTCTCCTATCGCGTCGGGCAAACGAGACTTTTCAACTAGAAATAAAAAATTACGATCAGTTTGAAGCATCTCACGGTGTAGAGTCCCTCCACTACAGTTTGTTAGGTGCTCACCGGCGCTGGTAATGCGACCAGGTTCACGTGAACACCGGGTCACCGCGACACAATCACTCGCATGCACTCTCTAAAAGTCCTCCGCGAATTGAAATTTTCCGACCGTCGCGCATTTCTCTGAAATCGTTGCACGCTAAATCCTCTCATTCCTTCGCTTCTCACTGACACTTTAATTCAACAATTGTGTATCAATCGTAGCATTTTATTTACCCCAACACATTTCAACGGATGAACACGGTTGAGACTCCTAAAATTAAGGAAGATTTTTCTCAAAATTTTCAGGTAACTTGTCTCGTATTTAAGGAATACGCAATAATTTTTTCGTTGACAAATGTCCAACAGCTATACTTTTACCAGAAACGAGGAAAATAAATGGTGTATTCTTGACATTTATATCATTACATTGTTGATGATCCTGAAAATCTCGTAAAAAGCGTAAAATTGACAAATTGGTGCGGTACTAAATCAGAATTTACGATGTCGGACAGTTCGTGTTGTTTGTGGAAAAAAACGCCGCCAGCGGACATTTTATTTCAAATGTAGCAGGATTTCATTTATGCTCTTTGAAAGCGTTTTAATTAACAGGACATTTGGTAGAAATTTTTCAGTATGTATGCTACACATTCTCTATATTGTTACACATTTTTCACAACCCCTCTAAAGAGCCCCGTTCAACCCGAAATCTAATCAACGGAGATCTCGTTGTCGGAATGTTACGATCGCTCCAATAAAGTGTTAACTCTTTGACACGAATCGGTGCCGGTAGATTCACGAGTGAGGACGGGCACGAAAATCTTAATAAACCTCGCTCGAAGGGCTTCTTTCCCTCGGAGGGCGGTAGAAGCCGGTAATGCGGTTCTCCGAAAACCTGGGCGCGCGGGGGTGTAGAGAGAAGAGGAGGAGGACAGTGCTATCGATTTCTCGCTATCGAGTGATCCGATATCCCGATAACACACGCCCGGCTCCTGTCGTTCGTCGTGGAAGGAGGGTGAATTTTCTGACGCGCGATAAAAGTTCTTCAGGTGCCGGTTAGCTTGCCGGAAGTGATGAACGCCGGGGGTGGGACGCGGGAATCCTTCGCTCGGGATGTTCATCCGAGAGGAAAATCCGTTTTCTGGCTTGTATTCGACTGAAGACACTAATTTACCAATTTGCGGCTCCGATATTCGGTGCTGGAAACGAGGCTCGTTTATGTTTCTCGTCGAAAACGGTACTTGGTACAGAAACTGCAAACATGTTTCGCATTTTATTAAAAAAGAAAAAGTACTCCACTTTTCCTGAGCTTGGCGAGGCTTCTTTAAAGCACTCTACAGGTGTTCGTAATGTCTACAAATATTTTTACACGGTCTTCTTCCAACTCATTAACAGATTAATTTTATGCATTTATGACAAAATTTAATTGAACTGAATTGATATTGCGGTAAAAATTCACCTTTTTTCTGTTTTTAGTACTTGTTTGGTAACTGTTCGCTATTTTCCTGTTTGCGTTGCGACACGAATTTCTTTGACCTGCGACTATATAAACGAAGCATAATTCGTTCATTTAAAGTGTAAAGCAAAAACGCGTGAAGCATTATCCCAGGATTTTCTAGGCAACCATTTCCGAGGATCATACGAGGATTAAATGCTTGAGGGATTCTTGTGTGCTTCACATAGGTAAACAAGATTAGTTTTAGTGAGGCCAATTCGACTATATTATTGATACAAGCAATTCTAGCATGCTTAGAGACTTGTTTAGCTCTCAGGCTTCATTTAAACGCGGTGTCTGCAACATTATGTTTACCGACGCTATGCAACCACCCTAGTTGCCTATTACCACGTGTACACGGAAGTGTTTATTTACCTGTAAACAAACAAACAAATGAAATCACTATGTCATGACTCAGAACTTCTTGGTAGCTGTAGCGAGACTATGTCCGAAACTGAACCGTCTCTGAGAAAAATTACAAAATTTTGTTCCGTGACAAAATCCACTACAGATCTGAATCGGAGCTCCCTCTTCAGAACGACGCGTAAAACTTGACGTAAAGAGAAAGCTTAAATTTTCAAATTCGTTTGAATTTTGGGAAACGCAGCTCTAGAAGTCGCTGAACCGAGTCCCCCAGCGGTCGCGTGACCTCTACGCTGCGTGCAACTATCTCGACCAAATTCTGTCCTGGAGGTCGCGGAGTGGTGACAATTTTACGCGTGGGTTGCCCCGAAGTCGCGTCGGCGTTCTCGCCCACAAGACTCGATCCCCTGGAGCGGTGGGTTTCCTCGCGACAGCTCTATTCCGCAGGAATTCCTAGCGCGCGACAAAGACTATAACGTTGAACGGCAATCGTCGCGGTTGGAGAGGTGTGCACGGGCAAACAGCCCGAACACAAGATGAATCGGTAGAGGTGAAATTTTTCGGGGATCGAGCTGAGTCAAGATAGAGCGGACCACTTCACAGGCGCGGTCGTTTTCGGGGGGAGAGGCGTGCAACGTGTCCAGGGATCTGTTGGTTCAGCCACCGGGGCCGGTACGGTATCGTCGCGTTTGATGGCCCGACCATTCCCGCTGAATTACGACAGGAGCGTGCATCAAGCCGGTCGCCGAGTATTCCGCTCCGGCGATTTCTCGTTGGCGTACGGGTGCAGGCAACTGCCTCTGCGGGCAATCCTCTTTGTGGGCGTAGCAGCGCGCGTTGCGGCGCCATTGTGCGCCGCGCGTGTGATGACCCGGCGTACACGGGAGCCGGGATCGCGAAAACACGGGCGAGAATTTTCGGACGCCCTGCGTTTGGGATCAACAGAACACCCCTTTCATATTGAGGGACGACAGAGGCGTGTGCTCAAAAATACTGGGAAATGTTCATGCGAACGTGCGTTCTATTTGGTCTTGTAGAAAAGAGGAATCGTTGTACGCGATCGTCAATTAATGTCTATCCTCTATTTTCGGATTACGTATAGCCTGGATGATAAACGCATACCCTATTAGGGGCCTCGAAGTGTAAACATAATATGGCTCCTACACGATATAAGACACTGGCTAGTGTCGTTGATGCATGTCGAGAAGTCACTGTACCAAGATCCTTAAGTATCATATTTTGTACCAAGCAAATTTCCTCGTCGGAGGATTCAACTTTCCGGTTCCGCCGGGCTAATGACGTCGATTGGCACGGTCGAAACACTTCGAATTTTCTAATCGACTCTCGATTACCATTCAGCGGGAATCGGCCGTCGACGAGACAATGCTCTGGTTTGCGGCCGGCTCGGCCGTGCAGCGCGTACAATGGGCGTGTTCGTACGTCACGATTTTCGAACAAAGTGTCGCCACAGTCGATAGCGCCGGTGAAAAGCGTGTGCAGCCATATCAAACGCGTTCACCGCGGTGCGGCCGCCGCGCCGTGCACCGGATACCCGGTTAAATAGTCATGCGGATGGCCGCGGTGCCGTTGACGACCGCACCGCTCTTGCTCTAGCTCTCATGCTACCTCGCGTTCATTTACCAGAGAGAGAGCCTGCGCGAAACTCGCGCAGGACCCGGAATCGTAAATCCCTTGAAAAACATACGTACGTCTGTTAATTATACTTGTGTCCCCCATAGAACCATTTCTAACAAAACGTTCTAAGTAAATGTGTTCGCGAAACTTGTGTCACACAGATTCGAAAATAACTGTTCCTAGAATTTGTTTTCGGAACAGGATATAACTGTTTGCCTCGATCTCTGGATGACAGTGAATTTTGTATATGTATATTCTAGCCGTGGCTGCAGCGAATTCGCGTTAACCTTGAGGGTTGGCCGACTATGTAGATCACTATTGATCCGTGCCCGGAGGAAACTCAGCCGCCGAACTGCTCGTTCGAGGAAACTCTCATGGCTCGAATCGATTTCCCAGCGGGATCCATCGGCACACGCGTCCTTATCCGGCTAAGCGATTGTTCGACGACCCTGTGCACAGCGTCAGCAGGCAAAGGGTTAAGAAAACAAGGGACGCGCAGATGGAGCGCGTGCGCGGGCGCGCACGCCTGCGGATGTACCCGTGGTGACATCCGGCGCGGCCGTTATCCGCGCGCAGTACCGACGCGACGTCCGGCTGTCATTAATGTATCGCCACGTAACGGTGAACCGTGACTGCGTGCCGTCCCAGCGAACAAACAGCAGCTCGTCGCACGGTAAACAGACCGGTACCAGCAAACGCGGGATCGATGGCACGCGGTGCGATGCAACGCGATGCAGCGCGATACAGCGCGATGCAGCGCGACGCGGAGCGGTGAAGAGCACGGTGCACTCTGCCGCACCGGCCTCTCTGCCCCGTGCATTTGCGGCCTCTGACACCGCGTCCCTGTGTCGCTACGTAATGAATAGGGCATAAATCCAACGTCCTTCTACCGAGAGAGCCGGCCAGAATCCGCTATCTCTATATCCGCTCGCTGCTGCGCGCCGCTCCGCGCCGTGCTCGCGCGTGTTGATGCGCGCCATATCTTCCGGAAGAACCCTGTGCGCTTCCCTTGTGCAGGACGAAGAAAAATATAATCGGAAGGAATTAACCTGAACACAAACTCTACGTTTAACGAGACTAACTGGAACACACGCTTCGCAAATTGCAATTGCAAAATGCATTAATATATATGTATGTGTAATGTATGAAATTTTGCTTAACAATTTTTATTCACAGGAAAAGAGAAATGCACAATTATCCTACTCCGGAATATTCATTTGTTGTACAGCCAACATGATACTCTAGGTTTATGTGGCGTGAACGTATCAAGCAGAGGAAAGTAACTCCAACCGAAATTAATATAATAAATCCAAGTAAGGTTGTTGATAGAACTCGGGGTTTTCCGTATAAATATTATTTGCGGAACGTTCGAAAATCAATTTGTCGAGGCAATCCATCCGCTTGCGAGCTCGGCGAGTCCAGCTGTTTCACGAAAATATCATCGACAATTAATCGAACACCGATGGCGGAATGGCTCCGGCTCATTAGAGGCGAAGACGAATCGATCGGCCAACAGATAAAGAGCACGTCCATTCAATCGACCAGGGAAATACGTTCGAACTTCGCCCCGTGCTCAATGTTCCGGGGAAGAAAAAGTGAACTCATTAAATCGTAACGAACCCCGGCGATGTCCCCTCGGAGGGAACAATTACGCGGTTTACCGACGGCAATCTTGTCAAAGCAGACGTTTCCCAGACGCTGCCGGTTCTGTCTTACGAGCGGAGGACGCGATTGGTCGATCGAGCACGGCGATACATCGAAACGGTCGACTCCACGGCCAACCAAATAGAAATAAATAAATTTCTTGCGCTAAACCCCTTTGCTAACTTCCTTGAGTAACACAGCCGATTACACTGGATCGTAAATTTGCCAGAACTAATTTCTCTACCTTCTCGCGAATCGACCTACCGCCCTTAACTATTATCGAAACTTTGATCAGTATGATATTAAGCTTGCACAGAGTTCAGAAATTAATGTTTATTGCGATATAAATCCATTAAATCACACTTTATTGGGATTAATTATTAGACTGTTTCCCTCACTGTCTCGAATAAAGTATTTCTTCAATTATCGTTTACTTTAATCCATTGTGGTTGTTACTCCAAGGTGCATTCATTGTAGTCTTCTCAAATGATGTATCTGTTCAATCGCCGTCCATTGTGGTTGTTACTCCAAGGCGCATTCATTGTAGTCATCTCAAATAATCTGTTCAATTATCGCCTTTGTGTGTCTGTTCAGGTTGTTATCACGACGTAAATTAATTGCATACATCTCGAACAATATGTCTGTTCAATCGTCGCCGTTTTAAATCTATTCTGGTTGTTACCGCAAGGTAGATTAATCGTAATTGTTTCCAAAAATTGTTTCTGTTCAATCAATGTCCACTTTCTAGAAAGAACAACCTATCTGGCCACAATAGAGCCTACAGCTACCGACGAGTACGTAAAGAGAAACGAAACGCAACACAAACAATATACCCTGAAGAGAGACTGCAGAGATAATACCAGCATCGGTAAAATCGCAGATTAAATAACGCATTTGCCGAACACAACGGCGACACAATGGTCCACGGAGGTTCTGCGCTCTGCTGAGCGGAGTCCGATAAAATCGCTTATGGGGTGGCTATTATAAGTTCGAGGAGCGAACGGTGCTCGACAAGCTTGCGGAACAACGGCGCAGAAAGCGACGCAGAAAGCGGCGCGGCGCGGCGCGACGTCCCCTTTGTATCTTTTCCTCGCTCGGTATCGGAATGATCTTTGATCGAGCAGGATGTCGAGCATTAGAAGCAACACGGGGGGGGGGGGGGAGTAACAGGCTCTTCTTTTCGATGCGTCACCGAGCCGGTGGCAGGCGGCGTACGATGAATAATTTACGAGCTGAAAGCTTTTCGGGCAAACATCCGAGGCTGCGTGTCGATTTAAAATTCCGATTGACCTGTCCGGCCCGCACGGAAAATCGCCCGGCGAGGCTTCCACGGTCTCTGGATCGGGCATATCTGACCGATCTGATCATCTACTTCTTGCGAACCGGTCCGGTACTCGTGCGGAATTTAAATCGCCCCCGACTGTCCGCCGGACCTCGAGCCTGGAATCGTGGAAAATCCAGCTCGCGCCGGAAAATATCTCGCTCGTCGTCAAATTTTAGAGCCGGGGCCGCTGGGGATCTTTCAACGCGAAAACGACGCGAACTCTTTGACCCTCGTGTCTTCTTCGGATATGCAATCGTCGCGCCGAGGATAATAGGATAATGCTTCGCCTATTTTTGCTCTGTATTTTAAGTCGACTAACTGTGTTTCACTTGAAACGTCAGAATCTAATCTGACAACGCCGACGGACAGAAAATCAATCGTACGAAAAACAGAGACGAATTAAACGTCTTCGAAAATAGCTGAATTTTTACAAGGACGCTTTTAATACATTTCTTTCGACTAATTATTACAGATGAAAGTATTATTAAACTGCTCCGAAGTTGTTCCTGCTTTCAGAGAATTGTTGAAAGAGATCAGCGAGTTAGTTGTTAATCACGGATTTTTAACAGTAGCGGTATCGAGCGGTTTGGCTTGATTTGATTTTGTTACGAATATCACTGAAATGCTTTTACCGGGATTCTAATTGACTTTTCATTACAGAATACGTGAAAATGAATCAGTCTACAGAATGAATACCCAACATGCACTTTTATGGCTTCGTTAACAATGAAATCTGCTCGAACGTTGAAAAGTATAAGTTTCAGAGAGCTATCGAATATTTTTTTAATTAGAGCGTATTTCCAATTTTCAATTAAAAAAAAAATATGTACATGTATCATTTACATGCATTTAGGAGTGGATGTTTAATTAAATTTTATTAAATAGTATTAAATTCTGTTGAGCGTATTATTATTATTCTTGAATTGTTATTTCAAGCTACAGGTAGATAGCACTATGCAACATGCATAATGTGATATCTGTCAAATTATTACGGAAACGCAAATTCACTGCCAAAATTCCTATTTGTGCTGCGTGCATGATCAACATCGTTAATTAGTCCCGCAGTAATCTACAACAAATTTACTAGTGACAAAGATCAATATTCACGGGTACTTGTGAACTATTATTGAACGACAAATTCAGAAACATTTCTCAATTTTCTTTTTATTACACTGTTCTCTTGCTATCGATATTTGAAAATTTAATCGTGAAACCTAATCGACTCTCGATAGAAATTGCCCAGAGGAATTTGAGAGAGAGATGAGAGGAGATTCTGGGAATAGAAGTAGACGCGTTTCCGAGATACTTGGGTAGAATTTCGAGTTGGGAGAGCCGCGTTCCACGGAGAAACAAGTGCTTACGTAGCATTAAAAATAATTGTCTCATACATGACTAAAGCCATTCCTTTTTCTTTCCTCCAATTACACGGAATGTCATGATGCCTGTAACGTCGACAATATCTTCCTTATCAAGCGGATGAAAGTAATTTTTGAAGCACCCACCCCGCTCGTTTCATTTATTCAAAAAGCAGCGAAAAATAATCGAGCCGGGAACAAATTTTCGTAAGAACCTATATCATTTATTCACAGAACTAGGTGAAAATAACCAAATTCGTGTTTTTCCACGACCAAGAAAAAAAAACCGACCTGGTTCCACGTTGGATTGACAATTTGACGCTCTCCGCAGTGAATCAAGTCGGCAAAAAAAGGGCCCGGGGCGATGGAAGAAGCGAGTTCACGCTCGCCGCGCAATTCCGTGTCGAGATAATCGATCGGAATCGAATTTTCGACGGCGAGATTAAAGATTCCCGGCCGCCTCACATTTCCTTTGGGATAATTTATATTTATGAAGCTTAGTTTCGTATTTATGATCAGGACCCATGGGCCCGGGGAAATTACATTCCCCCGGCCCGGGTACATTGAAACTTCCGGCAAAAAAGTGCTTACCATGCAAATGCCGCGCTAGTGTTTTAAATTGTTCCTTTGAAAGATACAATCTTCCGGAAAAAAGGAATGTTACCGGCTTTCCAGTTACTTGCCAGATATAAATCTCCTCTGCGAATTCCCCGCAGCAGTAGCCGGGCGAAACCGTTGCGCGAACAGGTTAAATAAAAGATCGACAATCGAGAGCGCGAAACGAACCTCGCGATCTGCCAGTTTATTGTATTTGTCGACGAACGGAGCCGCGCGCTCCTTGCGAACACGAACATTCCCACCGAGGAGAATTCATTTCAACTATTGAGCTCCGGCTGAAAATAATAGTCCCTTTTGCCTTATTGAAGTTGGTAGCCGCGAATTATTTTTGCGACGGGAATATAAAATCAATTGGACGCCAGTCACTCGTACATCAGCGAAATCTAATCAAATTTATAGGGAACTCTAATTAAAACTTTTTCACTAGACAGAATTGGCAATTTCAGACGTAGGAACGATATTAAAATATTTCAGACGGTAGATTGAGTTGTTTTAAACCCTCTGGTTCCCACACTCAATTTTGAGGGCTGTTTGCCTTCAGTTTTGAAGAAACGTTTCTCCCCCAAAATACTACCGATTGACACGCTTGTAGAAACGTTGGAAAATCTTTTTCGTGAAAAAATCTACCAGAGATAAGAAGATTTAAGCATACCTTTCACAATGACCCCCTAAAACTTAACGTACGATTTTTTTAGCCATTTTACCGAGCTTGGGGTACTGCCAAGTTTGCAGTAGATAGGACCTTTACACAACCAAACTTTGCCCTCGTTCTTTTTATATAAGTTTTAAAAAATCGTACACCAAGTTTTAGGTGGTAGTTGTGTAGAGGGAGCTTCGATCTTCAAATCTACGAAGCGTATCTTCAATTTCTCACCCCCCGAATCGTGCAAAAATTTCCTAGAACGAAATGAACATGATAGATATAAATGAGGTCGCTATACTTTTTGTATAGGAACAGTGTTCGTGGTCTTTCCGAAGCAGATCAGAATCGCCCCGCAGGGTTTGGGGGCCGAACGACCACGGACAAGACAGTTTAATGGTCCAAACAGAAACTTGAGTAAAGGGTGAGAGCGCCGGGGTACCCGCAGAACGGTTAATCGACAACACGCGATTACAGGTATCCATTGTCGGCGGCTTTCAGATATTCTGATACCGCGGCCCGCGAAGGACCCTAATCCATAGAATTGCTATTCACCGAGGATAAATAGCCGTTCGGAAGGGGTGTGCGCGGGGGTTTAACCGTGGATAACCATCTAAATACCCCGTGTCCCGTGCAAGCTCGATCGGCCAGCTCTCAATGCCGCCGACGACGATTAGCTACCCGTAGCCAGGGGGTTGGTTGGTCCGCGCTGCGTTGCGTTGCGTTGCGTTGCGTTGCGTCACGCAATATAAACACCTTATGATTGCCCTTAGGGGATTTCGTGCCCTGGCAAACGATAAACCCCTGGTCTATTTATGGGACTCGTGCTCGGAGGGTTGAAACGCGACAAGGGTCGCTGCGCCGAGATTCGTGGCCAAACGAATCCGACGATTAAAGGGATGCTCCGGTTTCCGAGTCTTTTCCTCCAATTTTTAGCAACTTTTTCAGAACAATTATCGAATTTTTTGTATTCAATATTCATGTCTATTCGGAGTACACACATCATTTTTTTTTTCAAGTAAAAATAATCAAACTTACATGAGTTGCGTATTTTTATATAGAGTATGTTCTGGGAAAGATGTGTTGACGGTTGTCATGATTCCGGTCCTTCGGCTAATGGAAAATAAAAAAGTGAGGCTATGGTCTGAACCAAAATTGATGAAAAATTTGGATTCTTCACGAAATCAACGGATTTAAAAAATTTTCATTCGTGCAATGATAAAATTTCTGAGTAAAGATTATTCCAGTTTCCTCCTATTATTCACATTTCTAATTGTCTAATTAATTTTCAGTTATTCAATCCTGTATGGCAAAAGAATTTTCTGTATATTATTAACCGAGATACCGTCCACAAAATGATTCTAGTCCCCTCGAATTAATTAACCGCCTATTCAGATTTCGTGACGAACAATTTTTCCAACACTCGTCGAAAAGCGGGAGCGCCGGCAACAATTATTCCAAGTGCAAAGGAATTAAGAAATAATACGGTGTATTACTGCGGAATGCGACTAATTAGCAATTCAGAGTTGACGTTATGAAAGTCGACGACCAGCGAACCGAACATTTTTACGACGGCACAATTCGCGGCCGCGCACGTCTCGCTATTACGAACCACCGGATATGACGAGTTAAAATTTCACGGTTCCGTCCAGAGCGCCCGAAATAAAATGTTTCGGTTTGTTAAGTCGAGAAACTACCATTGTACGTTTGCACGATTACGAACGGCACACCGTCGCACGCTCGTCTACGTATACATACCCTACGTACTGGTGCCTTATTTTCGACGAACCTAATTACGTGGACGAAAATTCAAGTCCCCCGGATCCTTGGGATTTATGGGCGAAACTTAAAACTGGTTGTCGCGTTTTATTCTCGAGTTTTCGTCCCCGTAAATCACTCTCCTCATTCTTCTCGACCGCTCATTTAACATGTATGTATCTAATTCATTGCCTGAAATTTAAAATAATGCAAAGCGTCCGAAGCACACTAAATCAATCTAATTTTTATTCTATTTTGCGAACAGCAAGTCTGATTAAATTAATTCTTCCTTTCATCCGGATAATGGTTCGGGAGAAATGAGAGAAAAGTGGGGTACTTTGAAAAAAAAATGTTGTCAACTTCCGGTTATTCGAATAATGGCGGTCGGAGGGTAAAAAAAAATCAAAGAAAACGAAAACGGGGAGGCCGTGGAGCATCGGTATCCGGATTATCAAGCAAGGCGCTCGACAAACCGCGCCAAGAGTCTTTCAAACACGAGCATCCGCTTGAAAAGCGACGAAGGCCACTTTGAAGAAACTATGCCGAAAAAAAGGCCGCTCAAGGTTCGCCTGAAACGTGGCCCGGCTCTCGGCTGACTCGTCCGCTCCCTCTCAGGGTGCTTTTCGTAAATGAGAGTACCGGCCCATTGTCTTCTCGTTGCCGTTCCGAACTGTGTCACGGCATTACCGGGTCGCAATCGCGGATTTCACCGTAATTGTCGCGCGGAATTGCCCGAGAACGCGAATTTCACGGATCTGCGCGCGATCTAAAACCGCTTACCGTTCAAAAGAACACCCCCGAACAGCTGTCACCTGATTCCGATCGACATTAAAGAGTCAACGTCAGCTCATCACTCGAATGAAAACTTCTCAGAATTTCTCCTGAAAAAATTAATGAACCCTTCCTCTAAACGAGTACCTCGTTTTATTATATGTTATAGAATTTGTAATAATTTTTTGGTGGCAAAACAGTGAAAAATAACTGAGCGACAGCCTCCTCCGTTTTTTCTAGTAGATAAACGAATCGTTACTGGAAAAATTTGTTTCGTACGAATTGACAGTTGTTTAATGTAAAAATACGATTTTTCGACGTTAAAATTCTTCCTTTCTCGTGAATTAAAAAACAAGTTCGTACCCTTAACGCAATCGTACATAAAGCAGAATTGCAACAACATTGCTGTGATCCACGTTAAAGTACACCTGTCTTTTACAATTAATTAAATTAGGGTTTGACCGAACACCTTCAATAGATGTTCGGAGACTGAACTCGCTTCTAAAACAATGCTCGGAGCATGAAAGCGTAGTTTTGCGAAGTGGAGCCCGGCTGCTGAGTCTCGATCGCTATTGTCAACGTTTAATGAGGCCGTGCGTTTTACAGTTAATTAAATGGAACCAACGTTGCAATCAAATAAATTCTGCTTATCGCACGTTTTCAATAACAACTCGATGGTAATTTTGAATGTACCGCAAGCATCCGTGGCACCCGTCGACCTATATTAATAAATAAAATTGACTGGCTGTTTCTCGTTCGATATTAAGTTACATATATGAAAATATATATAAATATATATATATATATATGTTGTTGTTAGATCGTTTTGTAAAACGCGCACTCTGCAAAAATGTAATACGAATGCCGGCAGAAATTCATAAAAAGATCGTGTTAAATGATTTCCGGAGAAATATTCATTTCTCTTATCGCTAACTGTGTTCCATTTTCGAAAAAGCGATGAAAGTGCTGTTACATATTCGTTTTCAATGCTTCGAACGTTTTGGTGGAAATATTTATTGGAAACTGTTGCCGGAAATGGCTCGCGAGTCGCCGCTATTCTGGAGCGGACTTGTGCGAATTTATTCCAACAATGAAAACACGAACCGTTAAGCTGCGTCTCCACGAAAGAACTAGTGTCGAAGGCAATTTCTAAGTGCGTTTTTACTTGAGGATAGACTGTTATGAATTGCACTAACAAGCTTGGAAAAAATATTTACACGAAGTCGTATTGAGCAAGGTTCACATAGAACATTAAGCTACGTCTCCACAGAGGAACAACTATCGAGGTTGGTCCCCAAGTGTGTCTTCCCTCAAGAATAAATTGCAACGAGTTACGGCTCCAATATTAAATTGATTCTGGTTCATATAGAGCATTAAGCTACGTCTCCACAGAGGAACAACTATCGAGGTAGGTCCCCAAGTGTGTCTTCTCTCAAGAATAAATTGCAACGAGTTACGGCTCCAATATTAAATTGATTCTGGTTCATATAGAGCATTAAGCTACGTCTCCACAGAGGAACAACTATCGAGCTAGGTCCCCAAGTGTGTCTTCTCTCAAGAATAAATTGCAACAAGTTACGGCTCCAATATTAAATTGATTCTGGTTCATATAGAACATTAAGCTACGTCTCCACAGAGGAACAACTATCGAGGCTAGTTCTCAAGAACGCATTTCCTTAATTAATTCAATAAGTTTCACTTTAAAGATCAGAAGCGACAAAATGCAACGAAATAAACTGCTATAGAATAAGCCATTAACGAATAGCATGAAGGCACGTATCCACTTAAAAACAGCTCTCCACAGCGAAATTCTGATCTCGCAGTAACTTTGTCTCGTCTCTCGCCAGCGGTTAACCGAAATCGCGTGGAAGCAGGAAATAAAGAAACGCAAATGGGAAATTTCGTCGTGTTTCGAGCGGCCGCAAGGGGCGCGTTTAAAGAATTCAGTTTAATAGAAGAGGTAGCGGGCCGAACCACGCTTAAGAAATATTTTCATCGCGCTGGGAATTTTAATGGCGCGCCACGGAAAAAAAAGATTCCTCTAAGCACCGTCGTGTCTCCAACCCCGTGAACCTTCTGAATGCATAACGAGGGAAACACTAATAAATTGTCGCGGTGGACACTGCGCGACGGCCGGCACATTATTTCGCGCTATTCCGACCGAGCAATATTTAATCGAACACAGTTTCTATTAAAACGACGATCCCACGTTCCCGTATTTTAACAATGACTATGGCAGAGCGTGTCGGATGATTTTAGCTGGAAAAATGTATCGCGTATCTGCACCGAAAACAGGGAGCCTATAAGTCGTCCAAAATTAAGAACATTCAGAATTAACAGAAAGAATGTACGGATAAAAGATAGTTAACACGGTTTACATTTTTCTGCCAGCGTTTTATCGAACACTTCGTGCAGCGAGCGTTCGATTATTTATAAACGATAGTGTATGCCGCCCAATAAAAAAAGCGCTTCAAAGAATTCAATAATGTCGAACGAAAGCCTTTGTTGAAAACTCTAAATTCGTCTGTAGAAAAATTTGTAATATTGGGTTGTGTTACATGCTTGTAGCTGGATTTTCAATATAACATTTTATCACGGTGCCATTCCATTCTCATACAACGTAACTGTTCGTGCCAATTTTGAAGTGTTATATCGGAAAAATTGCATTTACTCGGAACCGTGAAGAAAATAGTAAATATTGCTTTTTCCAACCTTTCTACCGGTAACGAAAATTTCATCGGTGCATCGTTAACAAACAAATCGGAACGCAGAATCTTTAGAGACTCTGGTTCATCGCTCCGCCTATAAAAATCGGGCTATTGTTCGCGCGATAATCCATCCGCGATGGAGCAGTATATTCGGAGAGGAGGCTGCGTCGAAGTTAAAAAGAGGCGATTCACGACGCGCCTAATAGAACACGCCGAATGGGACGTAGAAGCCGAACGAGCGATGGAGTCGGGAGCAACAGAAACGGACCCCTGGATCCTTCGATCCGCTCATCTTCCGGTCGACTCGGCTCGAATGTGATCCTTTGCCAGCCTCGGTCGGGATCTCCTCGCACCGCTCTGCACCGCGCTGAATCGCGCCGCATCGGCGTCGCGTCGGTGTTCTCAGCGCGTCGCGACGCTCCGATTCGAGAACGGCTTCTCGAATTAGTCCGCTCACAGGTTCCATCTGTCCCTTGGTAGGCGCGGATCGATCGCACAGCCGGGAAGCCCGGCGGCGCTTTTGTCTCAGGCTGAAAGGGCCTTTCATCAGGGCAAATACCTCTCCACGGTCGTCCTACGCCCCTGCACCATAGCAAATACGACCGATCGAAGAATTCGAGGGAGGATCCACTGGATCCTCGACTGCGCGCTTCCTGCTACCCCTCTCTTCCCTTCTCTCCTTTTCTCACTTTCCCAGCTTTTCGCGTTCGCGCCGCAAGCCTAGTGTTATAGCGATCTACAGGGGAAATCGGGGATTCGCTTGTTGAAGGATCGTCGAGTGCAGCGCTCGCTCCCTTTGGTAGATCTTACTTATTGTTCGAGTAGGGCGGTTATGGGGAATTTTCGGGACTCGAGAGCATGGGCTGGATACTGTCGAGCTGGATGAACTGTCCAGCAGTTTCCGACGAGCGAAGGGGTTCATGGAGGTTGCGAGGATGGAGACGATGGAGCTTTCACCACCTGAACGTATAGCTGCTCGGAGAATTGTTGAGATTTCGAGAATTGACGATGGCTAGAAGATCTCTCCCCCTTTCGCACCTTTGTAACTTTTCTCTTTCGCGCCGCTAGTCTAGTGTTATAGTGATTGTACGGTCGCACTATAGGGGAAATCAGAGTCGAGTGTGTCGTTTGCACCCTTTGAACGATCTCAGAGCAGCCGGGCTATAGGGAAGATTGCGGAATTTTGTAGACTCGAGGAGATGGGGTACTGTTGAGCAGGATGAACTGTCCAGCAGTTTCCGACAAGCGAAGGGTTTGACGGGGGTTCTTATGGTGGAGGTGACGGAGCTTTGAGCAACTGAGGAAATATCGCTGCCTGGAAACTTGTTCAGATTCGGAGAATTTCAAGTCGGCATGAAGAGGAAAATGTGGAGAGACGGAGCTCGCAGTCGAGAAGATTTAGAGAGTCAGAGAAATGAAAGTTTGAAGAAAGAGATTTAGGAATCTGAAAATTTGGAACTCCGAGAGCTTTGGAAACTGTATTAGAATTGCGGATCTTTGGGAAGTTGGAAATTTAAAATTTTAAACGTCGAGAATTGGCAAGCTCGAAAGTTTGAATGTTTGGAACCACCACGCTTGACAATTTTAATCTTGCGAGAATTTAAAAATTTAAGTCTTGAGTTTAAAAACTTGAAAATTTGAATCGCGCGAAAATGTCAAAGTTCGAAACGTTGAAACTTTGGAATTTCAAAAGCTGGAGCACAGAAGTTCGAGAATCGGAAAATTTGCGTCCGCCGTGCAAAGTTGAAATTCTACGTCACTTGCGCAGTAGACTCTGTGTTTCTACCATTCGCGAACGTAATAAGGAAGCTCGTAAATACAAAGTGGAGACGTAACGTTCTCGGTTTTTAAGTTGCGGAACGATCGACGGTGCGCTGTAAAGCGTCTAAAGCAGCGGGTTAAAACGCCCCAAGCTCACTGTCAATTTTTAAATTGAAACTTCGTCTTTACGACATCGTGGAATACTCACATCGGAACCGTAAAAATATTTAAAGTCACTTTTAACCTACTCCGCTGCACGTACCGCATATTCTTTTCGGTGTTCTCGGCGAGCCTTTTTTCGTTAACGCACTTAAGTTATTTCTGTTCTGAAACTTCTTGCCGACCGAATTCTATGATATATTCTTGTTCCGTGCACCGTGTGTCTTGCCAGAAAAATTCCGCTTTATCCGACGTTCTGCCGTATAATACTTAAAATTAATGCGCATCTGCTGAAGGATGTACGCGATAATGTCATTTTTAGCTGAATTATTGCTTCGCCGGATACTCGCAGCGCTGTTCAACAGACACTTTTGCGAATACAATGACAGCAATTTTTAATCATTATTTATTTCTTTGTGAAACCTTTGCCAACATATTTCTGACAATTTTCTGGTTGAAACGAGACCAAACACGACCAGGTTCGGAGACTATTTGCGCGTTGAATTCGCGATTCAGTAGAACCTCGATTATCCGAACCCCGATTTCTTCATTGGTGACTCGTTTTAATCAGAAAAATGCCGCAAATCCGTCAGTACAAGTTTCACAAGACAAAACGAGTGCTGTCATTTGCAATTGTCGCGTATGTCGCATAATGTTCACTTATGATCTGTTCATTCGTCAAAAACATCAACGGCGAGTTCATCGACGACAGTCCTCGATCGAACGAGCAGCATGACGGCCTTCGACCGGTAATTTCTGCGACACGACAAAGGGATCCGGTTCGCCCGGCGAATTTTTCTTGACGGAATCGCGAGGCGACTGTTTCCCCGCTAATTACGTACGCAGCGACAGGTGGATGGCTCGCGTAGATCAAAGGTTGTCCTAACAATGTCGAGCGAGCTGAACCCTTGTCCCGTTGCCCTTTACCCGGGCTTCCGACCTCGCTGCTCGCTGAATACGACGACCCGTCGTTATCGGTCCCGTGCGACCCGGCGTGCTCGATGTCGCCGGAATAATTATGCAAAAATTCGAAGACAAATTGGATATTAATATCCCGCCGGTCCACGGTGTCCCCGTGATTTCGGGAACACCGTGACGTCGCGCGCAACCCTCCGTGCCGCGTGAAAGGAGCGCAAAATGTTACGTAAAACACACCTGCACCCTCTCGAACACTGAAATACAAGCTCATAATATGTTATGGCCTCTGGTTTCTGAAAGGATACGGGTTATACCGCGACGGTAATGGCCCTGAGCTTCCCTCTAATTATTCCGAGATCGTAACTTGTCGGCGACACGAGCGGGAAAACTTTTTGTGGGATGTTTTCGGAAAAGTGATTACAGCGGACGTTCGTGTTAAAATATTGATATTTAAATCGTTCCTTGCGAAGAGGGGAGAATATACTTGAATTCCTGCGATATGAATATTGACACTGCTGACAGTAACAAGAACCGATTACTAAAAGTGCAAATATAAAATCCGCACAGGGACAAAATCAGTCCCCACAAAACACTGTTTAAAGTGGTCCCTAAGGCCGCCATTTCCTCACAGAAAAATTCGTATATGTATAGATGTTTTTTTAAGCTGGATACACAAGTTCGTGGAGAATTTTAAAAGGCATCGAGAGACAGCTGTTTACTTTCCGAGAAGTATGATCAATTTAGCAAATCCTCGGTGCAATTTCGACTCGTCATTGTAACCGGCAGCGCGGAGGGTTGATTGTCGGATCGATGCGCCATTACAACGCGGCCGGGAATAAATATCGAGCAGGATGAATCAAGGAAATTTTATTAGCGTCGACGGTGGCGCGGGGGTGCGTGGAGGAGGGGGCAGTTCTCTAATAACGGGCGGCAGGCAGGCACGCCGGAAGTTCGTTATCGAAAACACGTGTATCGGTCTGCCATTGACCGGATGGCATTAAAATCGATGGCGATACCACCACCACACCACGCCCTTCGATAACGACGAACGGATGCCGTCCACGATCCTCGGCCCGTGCTCTCCGTTCAACGTCCGAGTCGCAACAGAGTAATGACACGACAGTTTCTGATGCGTTCGTGCTCGACCTAGCGTGTATTTGCCCATTGGACATCCATACACCGTACGATACACGACCGTGGAACCCCTCTTCCCCCCCGGCCGCTCGTCCCTTTCACACGGACGCAGATCGACCGTGTATGCACGAGCCACATGCGCCACGTTGCAACGGTGCAACCGCGCGCATCGTTGTGCCGGACGTTTCTAAAGTCAGCCACGATTGTCAGTCATGGCGAGTGGAGCCGTGTAATTTACCGTTTCGGCCCCCGAGGATAAGTGATTCCGTCGACGAGAATTTATGACCCCGCTGAAGGATTTTACGCATTCATGCCGCACGCCACCATGCGCCGAATAAGAATACTCAGAAACGTCCGAATACCTTTCCGCAATTTGCGAAACCGACCGGACAACATCGTTTTCTGCGGATCGATCGATTTCCACAAATTTCGTTTATCCCTTGCCTTACGATTTCTCAACCGCCATCACTAGTTTGTTATTAACGATTTTCTGTGGGAGAAAGAACATATCAAGTATACACTGTACGGAGGAAATGTGTTAACAAAATTGTGTAAATTTTGTCTCCCGCTTTGTGTGTACGTGCGTAGATGGAAAAGATCTGTCACTCCTGCTTGGTTAATTAAAACCGTGCTAGGTAGTTCTGGTTGAGGGTGAGGTGTTTCGAATTGTAGAGAATTTGGACAACTTGTTGACAACAATAACTCGTAGTTTAATTAGAACGACTGTACAAAGATGTAACTTAAATGAGGACTGGCTGAAGACTGGTTGAATACAAACTGAAGACTGTCGACTCGCACGCAGAGATGGGTTTTTAAAGGGATGTGAACTTGATAGTGGAGGTGGTAAATAGCAGTGGGAGAAATTTTGTTATGAGTGTTCAGAGATTGTCCAGTCGCTGTCTTAAATTATTATGTTCTCGTGCCGGAAACTCGCAGAGAATATGGGACGAGTCCCATCGCATGGGTATCACGCGTCGTCGACTCTTAGGCTAATTTATTGCCTCTAGTAAGGGTGGTTGAAGTGATCGGGACTCGGAGTCAAGTTCGAGAGACCCTTTCGTGGGTCTCGTATTACGTTGCGTCACAACACGCTTATACGAAACAGTAACTTGACCGAAAAAATCGTATCAATTTCACAGTATAACGATTAAGCATGAGGAATATTAATGACGCGAGAAGCTTTTAATATAATAAGAACGCTAGTGAGAAAGTCATGGTGATCCGAGCGGTTAATACCAAACTCACGGTCTACCCGTGAAATCGTAGTAATTTAATGGGGAACGGGGTTTAATTGATGAATCGTCGACCGGTAATAACTTAAAAGCGTTCGCCGACGTCATGAACGTCGTCCGGTATCGATAACGAATTAACCTTAAACACGCAACTAATTTCCGGCCGGCCATTACATAGATTCGTTAACCGGCGACACGATCGTGCCAAATCTCGAAAATCGAGACCGAAATCATTTACAACCCTCCAATTTCCCGGCGATGAATACGCCCCGTTGATTATACCGAGATTTTAGTTGCTTTAGCATCACACGTTGAAATAAAATGATTAAAACGGTTGCATTAAAATATTACAATACCAAACAGGATGCATCGTACACCGAACTTTGTTATGTGTATAGAGTTCTCTATACCGGCAGGAACAATTTAATTAATTGTTATTTGGTTTTAACGAGGGAAGTCTCGTTTCGGGGAAATAGATACGGCGAAAGCGAGAGATATAATTAACGAGGTTCGCTTTCTATTTTTATCTACATGGAATTGCTGAATATTTTTTGTTCTCGCAATGGACTGCCGATTTTTGTACACGTCTGTTTGGAGCTTTGGTGTGTGTTTATGAACATGATGTACGTAGTATCAGTACACGATGAGATTGATGATACTCACGTCAGAATACTTGGACCATTCAAATCCGACCTCCAGGTGGACCTCCGAACTGCAGCTCCCACGCTGGAAAAAAAAATGGGAATAGCAATTTGTTATTTCGTCGGAAAAATCGATCACTCAAGTTAAAAGTCAAGTAGAAAAATCGATCGCTACAGTTAGAAAGGCTATTTCGTGCATGACGTAAAAATAGAAATGAAAAAGTCCTCGTAAGAATTTAAATAAGTCCACTGAAGTTGCAACATTACTAAAAAAGCTGTTTAAAAATATTTGCATATAGGCAATATTTCCGAAAAGAATTTCGAGGCAGGCTAAGGACGGTTTCATGCGTCACGCGGGTCGCAATATTTCAATCTAATAAAAAAGGGAATCCTTTTATCGAACGGAAAAAGGTCGATTTGGTTTGGAATTGGCCATCACCGAAAAATTTACGGGCCAGCTCGTCTTCCCGCCGGTATCACCGGAAAGGCCTCCATCTTGCAGGGACCGGCGGCGCCATTTAAAATTTAAATTCGACCCGGTCAAGGTGCTGAAGGCGGTTTCGCTTAATAGAGCAACAGTCGTACGGTAATATAACGCGCGGGTCGAGGGTCGTATATTAATTAGAATAATAATTCCGGGCGTGTTGCGTTTAATAGAATGCAGCCGCGGAATGGAATTAATTACATCGGACAAGAATCGGAATGCCCGCACGCTCGTGTAAATGGGTTACACGAGGCGTCGACGCGTGTGAAACACTTTCGCGAATGATTGTGTCGATGATTCGTCGGGTATCTGTATTTTTTCAATATTTCATTCGTATCGTCTCGTACCACTTTATTTTCACGATTCGTTCTCTGTTGCTTTTACATGTATACGGTGACGAAGACAATTCTTGTTCGTCTTTTTTGAATGAAATTATACACGAATTATATATATATATTAAAAGGATCAGACAATCCTGCGTACAAATACGAAATATTGAACCCTGGAGAAACGCACGGTGGGTAATTCGATACAATTTACAGACACTCAGACGTCTCGTCAATCGTAACGAAAAGGGAAGGAAGAAAGTCAGAAGCGTGTCTCAGATGCACTTGTTACTTACGCATCCTATTGGCTAGCGTACCGGAGGTTAAATTGGCATGTCAAACGGCCCGCTATATTATTCATACAATTATATCCGCAATGTAATGGCGGGGGCAACGTACACCGCATATGAAAAGAATGGATCGCTGGTTCAGGGTAAACGAAAGCCAAACAATTCTATTATATTCTCTGTAATAAGATATGAATTCATACTATCGGTGAAATGCGACATCGCCAACGATATCGGTTCATATTTTAACGTTCATTTCTCCTTATAAAAATATCGTCCAGCACGATATCGCGGCACTCGGTTGCCGTAAACAATGAAATTCCCGTTTGAAAGCCGACGGAGAGTGGAATTACGCGTCAGGGGTAGCCAAAATCGCGGGACTACGCCGATCTTTTTCCTAATTCCTCTCAGAAACCAACAGAAATCCTCTCCTGGTCCAACGTTTGCTGGTCTATGGCCCGGTAACTTCCTAGTTTTCCCACCTCTCCGCCTCGCTCCGCGTTTGAGAGCTTCTCTGCCGGCGAACCATGGAACGGAAATCGTAAGCCGCTTACCGACTTAACGGACCCGACGAAAATTCTACCCGTTCGCGGCGGGTACCGGGCGCCAACCCGCTCTTCACCTACGCCCTGATACTCTCCCCTCGATTATAAACAGAAAAACAACGGGTCCGCTTCTGCCGGGATAACCGGTGGCCATTTTTATCGCCAACGGAGAAATTTTAGAGAGAATCTAATCTCTAACTTTCCTCAATTCCTCAGGCTGTCACTTATCCCAACGCAAATCAGTGATGCAGGTCAATAATTTACGGCACGAATTTTTCTCGCGAGAAACGATGCTGGTGGTTACAGTTTTGCCGGATGAAAAATATCGATAGTTTTTAGAGATGGAAAGTAACTTAAAACCCTGATTGTCGCCCCTATAAAATGGGGTTTGTGTTTCTTTGTTCGCAGCAACCGTAACAATTCCTCTGAATTCGACAGGTGTGCAGTATGCGCAACGGATCGGAGGCGGACCGAACCGACGCGTAAAACGAACGCATTTCCGCGCGGTTTGCCGTCGGAAGTCCCGAAAACGGGAGACAGAGCCGGACACGCCGAACATCACCGGCGACCGTAATAAACCCGGGGAATTGTCAAGTACAAACGCGATGCTTGAGGCCGCTTTGAAAATTCCCATTGTCGTTAAATGGAGGGGCTAAAATCGTTAGCGGTCGCGCGCGGCGCGTGCACAAGCCACAGAGTGTACCCGTTCCCGAAAAGGGGGGAAATAACATGGACGGGAAAACTTTCCCATTGCCGGGCGGCGAGCCGGGGCCCGGGGTAAACGCGCTCGAGGAAAAGAAAATATCTAATTAACCGGCGCGTTTGAAACGCGGCAATTTGCGTCAAGGGGCGAACGCGCGGGAAAAAAGGAGACAGCGAAAAGGGGGCGGAAAACGGTTCTCTGTTCGACGGGAAAACCACGATGAGAGACCTCGAAACGGAACGAAAGCCTGCGACCGCGAAGCCTCTCGACTCGATACGCGGACCGTTATTACTCGCTAAATTACCGCGACGTATCGAAATAGAGGTCTTGGAAGAATGCCCGCAGTTTTCCCCCGCTGGGAAATTTTATTGTCTTCGCGCGGCTCGGGCATTGCGAGCGCCACCAACTCGTGGATATCGATCAGCAGAGTGTTTAATAAATGGGGTATTTTTGTGAGTTTATTTTCGGAAAACTGAGCGATGTAGAAACAAGAGATTTTTCGCAGTGCGATGCTGTATTGTAGATACATTTTGGTTGTGCGCTTTGTTGTTGAAAGTTCTGACAATTTTACGCGCAAAATTGAAGTTTAACACGTTAAATGCCAGAAATCAATGCCAGAGATTCTTAAAAGATCAGTGTAATTTAATTAATGAGACCGAAACTAGAATTTTAAAATGTATTGTAGAGGATACTGTCTTAACCCTTATGAATTATAAAGATCCTAATAAATTTCGGTTTATCTGGATATGTCACAATAAAAATGAGTTCCTAAATCTAGTCAAAAATCACTGTCAGTCATGTATGATTGACGTGCCAGTTAACGTGTTCATATGTTTACAATACTTAGATATTTGCTTATGATATTGAGTCATATACGAACACCGTGCAGACAGTTTTGTAGCTGTAGTGGTCCTGTAATAAATTTTAAAAGTTGCGTACGAATATAAAACGTGTAAATGTTCATCTGCATTCTCATGGGACAGAGGAGAACCTCCAGACAGAGTCTCTTAAACTTTCTTCGGCGTGTTTTCCTTCCTTTTGGCACCATTTCTGAAAATTAGCAAAGTTCCTGTACTTCTTAAGCGAAGAATCAGAGTTGAAACAACTGTACTTTCGCAAATTAGTAGTTTTCCTGAAAAAATGTCCTCGTTAAAGTAGAATTGGCCACCGACGTTTAAAAAATCCATATCAACAATTGTTTAGGCACAGACGTTCCGGAAGCTTCTCAAAGCACGCAAGATATCAAGCAACAAGCAAATGACACTTATCCGCGGAAAAAGAAACGTTGCCAAGATGTTTACTCTCGGGTACGAGTTTCCTCGTGGCGCGGCTGAATTGGTTAGAGGAACTAAAAGAAATCTGTCTACACGGTCCCTCGGTATAAATCTAGCGAGAGAAACGAACGAGCAGAGGGTGCGAACAAGGAGCGATCGAACTATGTTTCACGGACAAGAGTTTACGGGACTTGCACGGCTTTCCTGATCGTTCTCCGATCAAATTCGGACTTGGCGATCGAGGATCGTGACGCGTACGATGGAGACACGTCGCAGGGTATGCGACCTGTTCATTGCTCGCAAAATTCTGACGTGTCCCGTTGAGAGAGCATCGGGGACACGTCGCGAAAGAATACCAGGAATCTCCCATGGCCGGGGGGAGGTTTCCGTCTACGATACAACCGGGACAACGTTATTCTTCGGCGGAACTTTGTCGTATTTGAATTTCAAAACTTCCGGGCGAGGGGAGGGGGCTGGGACACCTCCGCGGGAAAAAGTTCCTCCGGAACGAGCTGCGTCGGATGGTTCGAATTGAAACACGGCCCCGGATGCGGGGCCGGGAATACTTTCCTGGGATTCGGGCGACTTCTGCCAGGATCCCCTTCTCCACTCACGCATCCACCAACTTTCAATGAAATTTGTCTCATATTTCCCCGATAGACATGTTGTGCGAAAGTCTTCGGGGAGTACCGCGACTCTTCGTCGTTCCTTTCAACGCTGCCAAACTTCGCGTTAATCTCGTGTCCACAACCATCACCCCTTATCTGCACGCACATCGAATTCTTATCATATTTCTAGGAAGTATTAAGGTCTGCAAATTGAAACTACGCATTCAGTAATATTCCTCGCATTGTGCCTCTATTAATTTAATCTTAACAAAACCTCCACCTTCTGAGCTCGCAGGTAGAAAGAATTCCCTAACAAACGACTCCGGCAAGTTCCCTAATTAAACACAGCAAAATTGTGCTCTGCGAACGATTTTCTGATGCGCTCGAGGAACAGAAGCGGCGTCCCGAGAGCAGGCCAACGTTAAGAAGCTTCGGTTTGCGAAGCCGCATCGAAAATGCAATAACCCCGAACGCGTTACTGTACGGCGAAAATTACAAAAAGGCGCGCACGCGCTCGCGATCGCACACGTACACAGGCAAGCTGACGATAGAGAGAGAGAGCCTAGACAGTGGAAAAGTGCTTTATGGAATACGAGACTCGATAGGGAGCGCGACGTGTTCCGCGCGTTTTCAGGGCGCAAATAACGCGTGGAAACGCGAGACTCTCGAATGTCACGGAACGTTTCCCATGCCGGCTTTATTATGCGAGAACGCGGCCGCCGGACTGGGTTTGATGCGAATAAAGAGAATTTCCATTCTTCCGTAAGCGGAACTCGATAGTAGACGCTCCTCGCCCGCTCGTCCCGACGCCTCAAATTCACCGGCGTAGGCGTCGGTTTCAGAATACCCCGACGACGATCCGCCACCTCGAGCTAAATTCCCGAATAGCGCGATATTTTTTCGCGGAACCGGACTTTTTCCCCAGCGAGAAAGTTCTTCTGTTCCTGTCGAAGGAAGCCTCAGAGCGGCTTTCAGACGCAGAAAGCGTTCACAGGATCCCGTGGTTATGACGTAGCCGCGCCACGTGGAACATATTAGCACACGTTTTGCATCTGGCTTCCTCCAATTCTGCCAATTAATTCATTCAGGCACGATTGGAGTCTTTCCGGAATTTTGTGTTTGAGAATTTCCTGATATTATGTAGCGGCCAGCTTGGGCATCTGGTTATGGTATAGGTATTGCTTTATGCTCTTGGAACGTGAGTTTGGGGATTTTTAGGAATTAGGTACGGAGTAGCCTTGTCACCGTTTTAGCTAATTTCCAAATCGTGTCCGTTCCCAAGTATTCCCACTTGTATTTAGTTTTCTAGGCCCGTGCCATAAATCTGCCAGAGGTCCCATCCTACCCTTCTTTAGCTTGACCCGCCCCGGGTTCTTCCCAGGCTCTGACAACTCTCACCCTTAGTAAGTGGTTGATGGGATTTGGTTCGTCAGGATGTTCCTCGGCCCATCTCCCACTTTCCAACGGTCCACCCCCCAATTGGTCCTCGTCCTGGCCAATCCGGGGATGTTTCTTATTATCTAGGGAAGGGAGAACCGAACTATCGGCGAGGCTGACTCGGAGTTCTTAGATTTAGAATTAGCTGGACAGCAAGCCTAGAAACTTCGCGCTCATCTCTTCGCTTTCGCCTGAACGGATAGTTGTCAGGCGATCAGTTGATTTCTCACGTTTGTAACTGTGATAACTTTGTAATATACCACTTGGTTCCCCAAGTCATCACAAGTTCAAATATAGTTCTCGTAATCAGCTCGTTGTTTAGTCCTTAAAACGTTGAAGGTGGTCCTTCAAGAAACCTAGCGGGCACCTCGCAGTGCAGGAACATCAGAGGTCCGAACGATCAAGCATTGATCAACCGCGGACAATTAACAATTAATATCAGAAAAAATCTGATAAAGTCTATCACAACCTATCTATCTGAATTATCTTTTCTGATATTTTTGAACTATTAGTTTCTGGTCTATTCGATTCCAAAAATGACAGATTTCAAAGTCGCAATAAACGCTCAAACTCCGCAAAGCACTCGCGGCTCCATGAACGCGCCAATTCACACGGTGCACAGAAGATCGAAATTAAAATATTTTAATCGTCGCTGGCGCGGCGTCGATAAACGTCCAATTCGGCCGGACATCGAGCTCGGATATCTTGCGTGACGCGTCGACGAAGGACGCTCGTCGAAAATTCGGGGCATTATAAACAGTTAACGACAATTACTCGGTGGCACGTCCGGTGTTTTGCGCGGGCCTCCCGGCGTATCGCGGCGGTGTGCAAAATCCGTTATCAGGCACCGCGGGCTGATAACAGACGGGCACGCGACGTCCGGTTATCCGGGGCTAAATTTATCGTCAATAATTGTCACCGCCTACTCATCTGTTTGCCTGTTCACCCCGGTAACGTCCGGATTTCCGGCATGGTTTACTTAATAATTTGTAATCAGCGAATTACGATCGCGAGCCGGCCTCGTTACGCCGACTATCTTCGACAGTTTGCGAACCGTTTCCCACGGGCGACTGACCTTTTTCCTGTTGACGCGCGGTCACCGGAGATCGTTGCGTGTGCGCTGACAAATTTTTGGACGTTCGCTAAATGAAATTTAACACTAGTCAAATTAAAAGAAAACACAACAATTACTGTATTTCGCGAAATAAACGTCCCTTAGTGTTGGAATTTATTTCACAAATGTAGAACAAAATCAATCTATTATTGCATATCTGTATATGCATACATTGTATCTTCAGTTAATATACATTGTATGTTGGGACCCTCGATCTTCAATTGTTAATATTGGACCGTTGCTCCTCTGTTTCGATCTCTTGCGTTTTATTCGTAACGTTTCTTTCGCTGGTTAAAAACGCATCTCACAACGTGCTCCTAGAGTTACTATTCTGATATAAATCTTGTTTCGTATTTTATAATAGTGTGGTTTTCTTTAATACCCATACTCCCAATACTTAGCATTTCCTATCGCGAGTACGAAGACCTGCGAGGGGAATTTATCGATCTTTGCGCGTACATTGCAATCAAGTCGGACGAAGAACGTTTCGCGCGACATACGTTAACGTTGCACACGTTGCACCGGCAAATTCGGAGACACGGAACGAGCTGCAGGGAAGTCACGGGCTGGTGTACAGAGAAAATGCATTTTTTAAAGTGAATCCGACTTTTTGATGCACCGGCGGAATCTCTGCGGATCTTGTTTAGCACTTGCGCTTTTCCCGTTGAAATATTTCAAAGTTTCACCGGTGGTCCCTGCCGGTGCGCCTCCTCTCGCCTATCCCCGTCTACTTTCGCCGACGTGGCCGGAATTCAGATTGCATTTCGGCCGCGCGAATCTTTCAGTGCAACCCCGGCCGACTGCAACGACAATGCAACGCTATCGGTCCCGAAACTCTCTGGAGATCGGGCGTTTCAGTGTCGGTCGAGTAAATTTCGTTGCGAGCACCGGCGATTAACGCGTGATCG
Organism: Halictus ligatus; assembly: GCA_028454255.1. Lineage (NCBI taxonomy): Eukaryota > Metazoa > Arthropoda > Insecta > Hymenoptera > Halictidae > Halictus > Halictus ligatus. The sequence continues at coordinate 4,639,984 of CM052139.1, read as the reverse complement.
TTGCACGTTCGTAATTACCCGGCCGAACATAATTCCTGAATTTTAACGCGGCTAATTGCCACCGTCTATTTGCTCCCAAGATATTTATTAAGCTGCTGATCGCGTTTTCGGTTCGGATGTTTCGCTGTTGATGCAGCATTTGGGCCACGAAAATGGTGAAATTGTTTTCCGATATTTCGGCAGTAAAGGACACGGTCTCATATGTTTATTGCATATCTTTTTATTTAATTCGAACAAGGAATGTGAATTTTTACGAAGCGTATCGATTTCTTTCTATCAATCGTGTTCGATTTCGTGTAAAAACGAAGCGTTCGCGAAAGAAATACTGCGAAACGGGTTCGCAAACCGTTAATTATCTTGATGGAATAATGTTGCTGTCTCCGTGGCGCGCGTATCCGGTGCGGTTTTATTTCCTAACGGTTGATTCCGGTCGAAACAACCGCGACACGCATACCTTGAATAATTTGAAGCGCCGCGGAAACTAATCGCAGAGCTCACGGTTTGCCGAGCAGAACTAACAGGACATTATTCGGCAACAGTGCAAACAGGTTACCGTTTTCGACAAACAGGACCAAACAGATTATATTTCTCTTTCGGTCATCATTGATCAGTTTCCCCCCGTTGAATCGGTAACGATTAAACGCGGGCCGCGCATCGGTTTCGTTATCGAAAACCGTGCAAACGTTGGCCCGCTGCAAAATCAAATACAAATTACCGGATGGTGTATCTTTCCGCGTTTTTATTACAGCCCGCGAAAATTTCATTTGTTTCGGATCCGCCGCGCCGACAATTTCCCGTTGAAATTTTTAACAAGCAAACGCCGCGCCGGCCGCAGAAACGATCGCCAAAACCGTTCCGGTCAAACAATGCGTTTCGCTTGCGCCCTGCAATTCCTCTTTTTTAATTTTTTTTCTTTTTTTTTTTCTCTTCAAGTGGTTCCTTATGAGCGAAAAATAAACAGTACCCTGTAATATCGCTTGTTCTGTCTCGCGATATTAAACGAAATTTTTCAACTACGAAATTAATACAGAAATATCGAGAGGTTCAATATTAGGTTAAAATTCATGTTTCAAAAATGTATTCGTCAGAAATTTTTCATTGAACTTTTTTTATCCGAGCGTGTATTGTTACAGGAGTTGTACGAAGTCTGAATTTTGCTGTTATTATAAGGTCTCCGTTGTGTTTATTGATAGAATCACGTTGTCGGAACAGGTGGGCAATTAATCTCGGTGTCGAATTGAGAAAATTTCTGGCAGGAAGACGGCGAAAATATCCGCAAAATTGTTGTGGTGCTCGTCGATTCGCAAAAATTTCGCGACCATGCTCGAAACCCTGCGCGGTACATTCTCGGGGCATCAATAAACGAATAAGGAATTGCAATATTTCAAGAGATCGCGACCGAGCGTGTCGAATAAAGTCGTTCCGGAATCGAGCCAGCCATTTCTTTCGTTCTTAGTGAATATTAGATCCGGGGAAAGCCGTACATTCGCCGAGCGAGACCGGCTCTTCGATTTTCGTATAAAGTGAAACAAGACCGGGCTCCACCTGTGTGTTTCCATCAAATGGCACGGTGGTCCAGAAACGCCGGGGAAAAAAGACCGCAGACGAAATGCTCCCGGGTTCGATCAATACTCAAAAAAAGAAATTTATATTTATTAATACGGCCTCTTTGAACATTGACGACAGAGCAGAGTGGAATTTTCATTTCAGCCCAACAGAAACAATCCACCGCATTCAATATTTACTAAACCGTATTACCTATACAGTTCCTTTATTGAACAACTCCTTAAAAAATTCAGAATCGTTAATATTATATAAAACACTGCATATTTTGTGCCTGCAAAAGACCCCGAAAAAAAATTAAAGAACGAAAGGGAGAAATAAACTCCTGGTTCCCGGTGACCTGTAATAAATTGCAAACAGTTTTTACTCTGCATTAAAATCCACAGTTTATACACGTACGAGGACAGAAATCATGAATAAATTGTTCGATACGAAGATCCCAGCAACAGCGAAAATATTCGTAAATAAATAATCCGCGGGAGAGCGAAAATAGACCGAGCACATTCGATCGAACTCGCACGAAATCAATAGAACAATTGCCATAGATATAGAAGCACGAGGCTCCTTTGCTGCACGATATTACACGTATTCGATTCCGGCACGTGTATACGTACACATAGAACAATTGCTGGATCAGACAGAGTATATTTCCGCGTAATATCAATAGAACCTGCCGAAACCGAATTTTCCCGGGGAATCGGGAGACGAGGCGCGTATAGACTGCGACGATCTCTTCCAGACAGATGGAAAATCCTCGATCCCTGCTGGCAACGGGGGAAAGAAGAGGAAAGGATGGGGGAAAAGTCTCCGGGGTACAAGACCGTGTTTTCACGGCCGACGAAAAGCAATAGTCGGCCGGTGACGTTCGCCTCATTCGCCGGGAACAAGCTTGCGAACACCTGGAAATCTGTCTGCTCGTCATCTTCGCGCGGCGGCGCGGAAATATGCAGGAATCGAACGCGCGTCGCCGATAAGGATGATAAGAAACGAGCCTGTCGACGAACATAGAGGGAAAAAGAAGGCGGTGTAATGCGCTCCGACGAATCACGACCGTCCCTTTTCGTTCCTTTTGCTCGCAGATTTACAAGGAACAATAAAATATTTCGTATTGCGAGCAGCGAGCACTGGAAATGCAGGTCTCGGAAATCGAAGAGAAATCTCTCGAAGAAGGGAGCACGGCTTCGGAAGAATTGTATTTGTTGCCTCGTGATCGAAAGCCGGGAACATTGCGTAATTAAGTTAGGTTTGGCGGAGCTTGTTAAATCCTCGTTAAAACTCGAGGGCGCTCATACCGTCATTTTAATAATAAATAAGACGTTTGTAATTCCCTCCTCCTGGGATAAAATTGTTAATTTTCGGAGGCTTTCGAAGGCTCGGAGAATGATTTCGTTACCGAGATTAATGATTACCAAAATTATTGATTTTCGGAATCGTCAAAAACCACCAGGGATAAACGACTGGTGACAAAGGCGGATTTCGCGTGAGCCGAGTTTAAACAACGAGTTTTATTGTTGCGTTTCGGCGCAGCCTCCTACGGTAATCATCATAATACGCTCCCGAGCTGTTTATCTTGCCCGGTGCGTTATGGCGTTGTTTATGAAATTTATTATGCAGTGCACATCGAATATTCGGTGTTGAAGAAGTGGATCAGTAAACAGGCGGACCGTGATCGGCCATTGTGTCGGCGTCGAAGTTTCGACAACCAGGATCCTCTTTCAGTGACGCTGATGCGTTTGTGGGAACAGTGTTCGGCTACAATTTCAATCCGTTTGTTATACAACAACGGAGATATCCTCGAGCACGGCGAAACGTATCGTTGCCATGCAGTCGTCTTGTACATCATCGATTCGCACAATCGTAACGTTAACACAATTATCACTCCACTCGGTTGCTAATGCTCCTTTATTTTTGGTGATCAAATATTTTTTTATTTCTTCAATATTTTTAGTATCATTTATTGTCGTTTCAATCTGTTCATTTCAGCTACTACTTCCAGAGCTTCAACTAGTTTTATTTAAATAAATCCAGTATTTTCAATATCATTTAGAATGTTTAATATATTTTATATGGTTTGTGAATTTCTCATTTTTATTACTAGAAAATGGTGCCAAGATTATAATCAGTGAATTTCTTTTCGTGTCGTCGAAGAAGAAAACAGTAACAATGGAACACGGCAAAACATTTAGCACGATTTCGGGAACACTGTGAATTTAACTCGGAAAGCCACCATCGCTTTGAGTTTCATGGCCGGCAGAATGTTCGCAGCGAATCGCGGGGTAATTATTGTCAAAGAGATTGCCTCGCGAAAAAAATCCTGACTAAGGCTGATCAAAATTAACTCGAGAGCGAAAAAGAGGAACATAGAAGAAGAAGAAGAAGTGGGAGAGAGAGAGAGAGAGAGAGAAAGCGCGAGGTAGGAACGGGATAAAAGGTGAAATTAAAATTCACTGCGGGAGCAGTGCTTATCGCGTCGTATTTTCTTTCGTTACCCGCTTCGAGATTGTGTTTTATTTAGAAAAATAAAAAGGTGTAAAAATAGCGCACCCGTTTATAATTCACTTGCACGGCCGTTTATCGTTCGCAGCCGTGTTTCGTTGTGCAGTTTTAAAACGGGATACACGTTCCCCCTGAATTACATGAGAGATTTTAATTTCGTAAGAAATTAGAACAACGTTGATATCCATTATTAATTCTTTTAAAAAGCGAAATTTAATCTCGGAATTTAACGTATGTGCGCCCGTTCCGCGGACAAACCGTCTGTCCCGTTACCATTGCAACGCCATGTTGTATTTTCAATAACGCGGCATACTTTCATAATTTTTCAATTACAACATGCTGCTAGTCTTCATTTTTCCGTTCGAATACACCTGAGATTGTAATATCAACGCTTTGTTGGAATGACTTCAAGATGTTACAATATATTGCAATTATATTCTTATTAAAAAATTTTAATCCTTGTCGACCAGCAGACGGAACATAACATCTTTAAAAAATACCAATACTTTCTAAGATATGGAATAACGTGCCCTAAAATTTTCAAAATAATTTGCAGTCTTTCCAGAAAAAATGTCAACGTGTCGCTTTCCTGAGGAAGAAAGGTTCTGGAAGCTTCGTTCTAAATTCAGACATGTCTGTCGGAGATTTCGAGCAGGTAACATTTATAGACGGACAAAATTTGCGGATTATTTCTCACCATCATTGCGAAGCAACGTCCGGGATATCGGGAATTATCTGGACCCAGTTTTCCCGTTGCTTCCACGACAGCGAAGAAACGCGGCGGACTTTTTGCGGCCGCGGCCGGAAGTTCCGCGCGGAAAGATTAATTAAACGGGGAGAGCGACGTGAAAGCAGTTTACCCCCAGCGAAAGCGACATCCGAAGTTTTTAACCGCATCGCGATTCACGTATTCTTCCCGCGCCGCGCGTTTCTCCGCGGCCACCCCGCGATCCGGTTTTTCCGGCTTGAACCCGCGAACTTTGTCCCACGGATACTCGCCCCCTGGCTTTTCAACTAAATACGAAACCACCCCCGCGAACAGCCCTTCGTCTCGGAACTTTTCCCCCTGCGACTTTCTAATCTTTTACACGCCCTGATCAACCCCTCTTTCACTCACCCCCGTCGCAATTTTCACCCCATCGACGCGTTTGCTCCGAAAATTGAAATTTTGAACGTTCAACTCGAAGCAACCGTAGGTATTGTTTAACCCTCGTGAAAAAGCGAGCTAATTTTACGACTACCCCTAAAATAAAATATTCAGATGTTTCAGTCGACTACGGATTACATGCATTTATTACATTATTTTTCGACTGTAAAAATTGTACAAATGTTATTAAAAGGAACATGTGATTTCTCGGTTAGCTTCTTCAAATGTTTCTTCTTCATCTCTCTCCTTGCTGGTCTTTTCTCGCGCTTTCTTTCTCGCACAGCGAAAACTTTTAACGATAGAAGTTAAAGCCCACTAACTGTTAACAATTTGTAGTAGATCCGTGAAACGCTATACTGGGACGTGAACAGCGCCATAACTTATAGCACCGTTTGAAATCGTCTAATCATCCGCTTAGTAGTCTTCGTCTTCGTTAGAAAAGATGGCAATAGACGAACTTTCTGAAAGTTAATGTTGAAATATTGAACAGATAATAAACAAATACAGCTACCTTTCGAGCTGCAGTATATAATTTGTTTATAGAATTCACGCGGTACTCCAATAGAGTGACTCCCATCTGCACCCACTTAGGATCGCAACAACTTGCAATAACAATGGCGGCTCGTTTCGCTGGAATGAACTTTTCATTGGCCCATTGCGATCATGGTAGCTTGCTATAACTCTACCGAGAGCCTGTCGACCCCTATTGGTGAAATGTCTCTCCAGACAGCCATAACTTCGACCGAACGAATAATTTCACACTCTTTCACTTTCCGCGTGCATAAAACACTTCAAACGCGGACTCTATTTCCGCCAATCAAACAGCTGATCGGAACACCCAATAGTTTCATCTATAAACCTCGTTGCAGCCTTTTTCTAATAAAATGTAATCGCTTTTATTAGCCATGAACGTCTCTCTTTTCATTCGCCTTTCGTACCACCGCAATTCCCGACGGACAGCCGAACAAAAAAAAAACCCCTCGGCACAATCGTTTCATTCGTAAAACTCATTACATTTCTTCCAACTTCCGTCTTCATTACATCTTCCGCAGCGTCTGAAAGATCTCTTGAAAAGTAATTTCTCTCGCGTCAAACAAGCCCCGCGGATAAACAGCGAATCGTTCGAATCGAATTTACATTCTGGCCAATAAAGTTCCATTTCAACTTTCCCCGGGATTCTGTAATACCACTAATGCCTACCGCCAACCCCCTGTTCGCCGATTCCATGCACAGGGAACACGGACGCGAGACACCTCTGGCGGACCATTGTTCGCCGACAGAGGCGTATAAACAGGAATTTTTTTTTCCATCGTCTAAATGTCTCGAAATATAGAAAACCGGGAATACGTGCTCGCGGTGAATGCGCGCGAGCCACGCGAGCTCGACTAAATAGAGTTTCGCTGCGCGACAGATGAAAAGCCCTTCTCTTCCACCCACGCTCGCGTCTGCCCCTATCCCCGTACATCAAAGCGCGACATTCAGCAATTTGCAAAAAATATGTATCCTTCTGTTCGCGATTTTTCAATTTTTGTCCTCGGAAGCATTGCATCGCTGAATCCTCGATCGTTCGATTCCCTAGAGCAGGTAAAAACTGCGCCTTTGGCTCCATGAAAAGCTCGGAGCAAATAAACCACGCCCACAGAAAATATTTCACGTAGAGCGAGTAGGGTGACAAATTTTCTGTATTCTTTGTGGTATGTTTGTCCTGAAATGCCATTCTTGAGCAAACATGGGCGCAGGTTGTCTTGTGGAGGTACTGTGTTGCCTCTATCACATTCTTGGGGCAGCTAAACCACGCCCACTCAGAACACTTTAGATAGAGCAGCAAATTTATAGTCTTTTATCTGCTCCTAGGATTTTTATTCCCTCTCGAAGCATCATTCTAGAGTACACATGATCATGAATTACTTGATAAGGCATCACCTCTGCTCCATTAAAATGGAGATCAACTAAACCACGCCCACTCGGAGCACTTTAGATAGAGCAGCAAACTA
>CM052139.1:4490999-4632684 GCA_028454255.1 Halictus ligatus | reverse complement strand
TTTTACGGAATCCTGCACTAAGGACGAATCGTCAGAGCTTTAATCCGAATAGAAAAATTGTAAATGACGATTAATAGAATAAATAATGTGTGATGATTGGTGTGTACTCGGATAACTTTTAAACCAGTCAATTCCTAAAAAACTTTCGGCATTTTCTCGCCAAAATCTACAGGATTACAAAAAGGAGGTTAAAAATTTCTGGTTTCTTGAGGTTAAGTTTAGCCAAATACTTTTATTGGAGTTCTACGAACTTGTAAGCTAAGATCTTGTTAATCAAAAATTGTAAGCTAAGATTTAATCCGCCACTGTAAATATTATTTCATGTACTATTATTCTGTATATATGTCCATATTATTGATAAAACACACGTCGAAACAAGACAATTAAAGGACGAGCAATCTCGTCAGGTCCGACACAGGATAAGGACGTGTCGTTGATAAGTCTACCCTCAGTTTAAATTCCTTACAGTTCTTGCGAACTTGTGGCAGCGTATTTTTCGAATAGGGAACGGTGAAAGTGTCGCATGCCGGATCACGCGTAGTTCAACAAAAGTAGCGGCGCATCCGGTATAATTGGAGGGCGAAGGGAATTAAAGTTCGCCGAGTGTGGAGCCGCGGCGGCTCGCCGGGAATCGATTTAAGTTACATACATGAAGATACTCATTTATGAGGGACGGTAGCATGTTGAGCTGCTTCCGCTTTAATGAAACTTTGTTGACTCCCGCGGGGTTCGGCGGTACTTCATTACCCGCCTTGGCGGTCGAGTTCCACGGGGTGAAATACTTTTCAAGTTTTCATGCGGCGCGGCGCGGCCCGGCCCGGCCCGGCGCCTTGTTTGCGCCGAGGCTCTGGGAAATCTTGATGTAATTGATTCGAAAGCGATCCATCGGCGAGCTGGCCCGCCAGGGACTCCATCCTCCGCCTAACAGTTTCCCCCTCCCCTCCGCCACCCATGTACAAAATCATCGGGCATTAAGGAGAATGGAACCAAGTCCCGCAACTTTTCTATGCAAACTTCAACTTAACGAAGATCGATACGGAATTGCCTGAAAGCTCTCGGGCAATGATCAACTTTCACGATCGAGTTGCGACTGCGTTCTTGCTCGAAAACCTTTTTTTCTTGTTCCGGTTGTTTGCCGATGCTCAGACGTTGTTGGCACAAAAGATCCTCTCGGTGTTTTGTTGCACCCTCTAATTCGGACGATTGTCCGAACTTGCAAGCTTCTGTTTTCATCGGTGAACCAGGTTCAGCTTTTTTTATTGTGTACTGGAACGATCATTTTGCTGCTATCGACGTGAGTGTAAAATCGTTTACATGAAGCTTAAATTTCGATAATGTTACAATATTGAGATGAATGCCCTTCCATGCAATTGCACCGGGAATTTAGGAGGAGTTGAATGAAAAGAATTTTTGACGAAGAGTTATGAAATGTTTGGAAACTATGACTATGCCGAAGGTAGATGAAGACATCTGCATTCAGTGTGGAATTCCACGGAGAAGAATTGTAGAAGCCCGCACAGAGCTAGTTACAATGGCGGCGCAAGTCTATTTGTCTGTAGAAATAGGATCCCCGGCGATACAAAATTATATACCGTCAGACAGAAGCACTTAGGCAAGACGCAAGTGGTACGAACCTGCATTTGCTCGGACAAGTGGAAACGGATGTCTGTTTGTCTCTGGAAATTGGTTCTCGAGTGATACAAAATTACATGCTGTCAGACGGGAATTACTTATTCGCGATGTAAGCGTAAGTGTGAATCCACGGTAAATCGGACGTATCACGAACGTTCACCTAATTCGAATAATTATGAACTAGCGATCATGTAAATAAGCTAAAACTCTATTGAGTGTACGTAGTCGTAGAATAAATTCAATTTTGAATGAAAATTAATTGAACGATAAGTTCCAGAAGTAAAAAGACTTGATTAAGAATTTCTCGAGGAACCATTCGATAGCGATAACAGTTTATCAATTATCTCGAGCAACTATAATATAATCTTCCAAAGTATAATCTTCTTTAGAGATTACAATTTAAAAGTTATTAAGCTCGGTTAATAATCTACCTAAAGTGTTAAGTAGTATAATACCACACTGATTAGACACAGCAACCCCAACCAAACTCCCACATCATGCCTGACCAATTACTACAACTTGATCCTGCATAATGCAAAGCTCAGATCAAGACATAAATAAACCAGCAAGTAGTACAAGTCCAAATTCCATCGACCAAAGAAGAATTCACATAAAATAATATTAAACTCGAATATTTATCAGGAACGCGGTAAAACATTAAAGTGTAATGCAACACTGAACTGAAGCCACGTTATTAACATGAAAGTTAATAAATGAATCAGCAAGTCGTGCGAGTCAGCATCCGATCGGACACGCGGAGTGTTCCATCGATTAGAAGAGGGTAGACGTAAAATAATATTAAAACCAATGTCAAATATTTATCGGGAGCAAGGTAAAACATCACCGTGCCGTTCTTCAGGCTCTCCCGGGGTTTCTAGCAGACTAATCCAACCCTGTGCTTAGCCAGGGGGAGGGTAACGAGTAAAGACGAGGGTAAACCCTTCGATTTTTCCGGTTCTACGGGCGCGACGGTGCCCGGATAATTGTGATTACGGTCTGGCTCGATGAAGAGACGGTGGTCGGGGCTGGGGGAGGGGAAAAAAGGACACCGGTGTCGTGCTCCTCGTTTTTCGGTCGTTACGAAATCGGTAATAGGAGCGCGGCCGAATGCAAATGAAATCGTAACAGGCCGGGAATGTAAATCCGGCTTGCTGCCCGCGGAGCTCGATGGCGTCTCGTTACTTATAAGCACTCGTTACCCCCCTCCCCCTGGTTACCACCTAATGAAATTAACGGCATCCGTCGCGGAACGATGCTCCAAAAGCATCCCCCTGAAGAACGACACGATGCTTCATCTGCCAATGTGTCAGTCCCTTCTTCTTCGTTCACGATCGCTGGATGCTTTTCTTACTATCGATTTAAATGTTGTGCTTTAAGAAGTCCTTTATTATTCTTGTCTTGAAACTTTCTTGCAAGTCGACGTCGACGGTTATTGCTTCGTTTCGCTTTCTCGTCTTACATTTTTCTTTCCTGCCGTTCTCCTTTCGTTATGTCTGAGCTTTTCTCTGTTTCGAGCGGTACAAGAACATGTTAAAGCGAAACACGATTTGAGTGGGTACAATTTTTCAAAATGCCTTGATTAACACGTTTTTATCATCGTTGAGTAACAATTTAAGTCCTCTCTCCAATCAAAATCGTATAATCCAACGACTGCAATGAAAGGAAGATTATCGCATCAACCCAATCGCCGACTGTCATAAGCAAAATATTAAAAAATGAAGAAAGGTCAGGTGATGAAATATCTCTGTCCGGTAGAATGCATTCTGTGACAATAAATTACAGTGCTGAAAATCCTCAAACGCTCAATTAAATTGTCTTTCATCAGAGTCCGATGGCAGAATATTTTTCTGTTTAATTTTTCGAGCACGTTGATTACTGGTCCAACTACCTAACCGATAAGAAACGGGACGTACGCGATCTCCAAATTTGACGGACCGTAAAACAGGATTGCCGAGGAGGGCCGGCAATCTCCGAAAAAGTTAGAAGACTTGTGAACGCAGCCGACCCCTGCCCAGATCGTCAGCACTATTCCACCCTTCACGGGTGAAATTATACGATTACCTAAAATAGTAGGGGATCGAGAGAGGTCAACGTTGCCGGGAAGGAAAGTTTCGAAAAAGCGATCGAAGTCAGCAGTTCGAAAGTTCGCGGAACTATATGAACAGGGGGAAACTGCGATCGAAGAATGCAATATTACATTCTTAGGTACGAGTTTAACCCCTAACTTCCGTCCCACGATAATGTCGATCTGAGAAGCGGCACTGAACGTTGTTTGCGAAAAGTTTGCACGCGTGCTCCGTGCGCGGAAACTCGGGAAATAAAATGAAGCCGAGGCTTCAGTGAGCAATGTATGAAACGTACAACAACACTGCAGGATCTCGCAATAAAGCAATATTACTGTCTCCGACAAGAGCTCCTTGCGATCCTATACTAATTTCTTTAAGATTTGTAGAATCGTATTATATAATGTCCGTCGGCATGTCTTCCACGTTTAAGGCACGAAAGAATGGGAAAAAATGTCATCCGAACTTCTCAAAAATCGGGCGAAGATAATTCCATAAAAATGGCCAGTTGGACCCAATAGAGAAGTAAAAATTTACTGGCAACTCGAGTTTGCAGGAACGTGTTGGAAAAGAGCAGAGGAAGGAAATGTGGGAGAAGTTTTCGATCGATGGAAGGGTCGCAAATCGGCAACCGGCGTTAAATAAATTCCGTCCGGCCGGTACACGTCTTGGTTAACCTTTGCCAGAGGAGGAAAGGCTTTTTCGCCCGGCCCCGTCCTCGTGGAAAATTAAATTTTTAACGAGCTCCGTCGCCGACGCCTGCTCCTCGTTCCACCTCGGCGTCGCGACGCTCGCGGCCGCGGGCGCACGAAGTAAACATCTACACATCGGTAATTAAATTCGATTCGGCCGCCTCAGGATTCCGTTGCTACGGCTCGCGGCGGAGACAAGCACCGACTTCGCCCTATGTACCTCGTACATTATATACCCCCGGCAACCAACAAACGAAGAAGACGCCTTCCCGCCCCCCCCCCCCCCCGCCACCTACTCCGGATAAACTTTCCGCTCGTTATTTACCACGAAACTATTTTGCAATTTAATTCCGGCGCGGCGGTCGCGTCACCGCGACGCTCCCGCCGCTTTCCACAGCGATTCGACAGACCTCTGGCAAGTTTGATCACGCGTCCTTTGAGTGATAAGCCGCCCGAGTCGATTGGTTTGCCGATATCCACCGGAAAGTTTAGATTTCCACGGGGTTTGTCTGTTAGACTGCGTTGATCTGAATTTTGGATTTTCGGAAGAATGGAGCCTGAGAATTTTTAGGAAAACAAGATAATCTGGATGGTGTTGAACTCCCTGTAGCTGGTCTTCAGTTCTGTATTTTATCTGTTCATTCTTATTACGAGCGCATAAAATCCGCAGTGTAATTATTATATGCGCCGTAACTTTGGGTCAGAATCTGTTTCTAAAAAGATTTTCTTTAGTCACTCCAAAGATCAACGAATGCAGCCACAAAGTTTGAAATTGATCAGCCTATCAGTTCCGCTCAAAAGAATTCTGGAAGATTTCATGGTTTTCTAGAAAGAAAAGAATAGAATATAGGAAGTCGTAAGTAGTACAAACTATATATGGTCAGATTCGTATGTACCAATTATTGATCCACAAACAGAAAAGCGTTAACGCAAAATAGAGAAGCAAGTAGTTCAAATAAACGTAAACTCAGACAAGAATTCCAGCCAACGCACGCTTCGCTTAAGATTATTAACAAATTCTAATCGTTCCAGTTGGGAACACAAGCAAGGGCGGTATAGTACGTTCATTGAAACCCGGCACACAAAATACGAAATATTTCAACCGGAAGGCAAACACAGTGTACGAAAACAAGCACAGTGCTCGAACAAAAGCGACAAACAAATTCGAAAAAAAATGCGGTGGCCATGTTCCGTACGAAAAACCCGTAGAACCCCCATACACGTTCGTTACAAACTTCTGGCAAACAGGAGGGTGCGCGCGCTGCAGCTGAATGCGCCGAGAACCCTTCGGGGTACCTAAACAATTAAAAAATCGAAGCGCAACTGCGTCCCCGATCGGCGTGCATTTCAGAATCGTTCGCTACTCGAATTCCATCGCGATTATAAGTCCGAGACAATGGCCGATGTATCGCGGTAGCCCTCGACGTGGTTCCGTCATGGTGGCCGTTCGGAAGCCGTCGTCGACGAGTTTCCGCGAGAGCGGGAGACAATGGTCGCCGGCCAACAAAGGGAAAACGAAAAAACCGGGGGGAGGGTAGCGACTCGCACGTTCGCGAAAATAGCAAAAAGTGGAAGAAGCAGGAGACACCGGGCCGCGGAGAAAGGGGTACACAGTTCTGTCCTGCCCGCAATCGCAGAGGAATCAAACGCGAGGGAAAAAACGGCGGGCTGACAGCGCGCGCGGGGGCGCGGCCGGTTTCTTTCGGCGCGGAGCTGAGCGGAGCGGCAACGCTAAAAACTGGCGTTATTATTAAAAAAGTTGAGGTTGTTATCTCGCTGGTATTCATCCGTTAATTGCGCCGGGGCTCTCGCGGGGCTTGTCCGCTTGCGCCACCGCGAAATGCACCGGGCCGAAGGGCTGCTGCGGGTGCGGCGGGCGGCCGAAGGCGGAACGCGCGACGACCTGGATCCTCGTCTGCTGCCGCGAGCGGATTAATAATTTCGAGAATATTACGATATCGCACCGGCACGACCCTGGTCCCTCAAGTGACAGCTGTGCCGAAGGAGTAGGTCGACGGATGACCCGGGAGCCCGGTGCACACTGTCCGCCGAGACTCGTCGCGCGGCACCGGTGCAGCGGGGATGCACCATTAGCTCAATGCTCCCGCAGAATTGGCGAATAGCAACGCTATAACCTGTTCCCTGCGACCTACAGTGCACCGTGATCACTCTTACGTATTGCTCAATCGAGGGACTTCTAAAATAATATTCTATCGCAATTTTGATTCGTTTATTATCGTTTGCAGCTAGGGAAACAACAACCTCAAATGGAAAACATGTTTTATTCCATATTTACTAAGTCTCAAATGTTTTCACTGTTGAATTAAGTTTAGAATTTCGTTACTATGTACCACTGTTGTCTTTGCTGTCTTCAATGTTCGTAACATGCCTCTAGTAACAATTTTTATTCGTATACATACATTTTTTCATCTTCTACTTCTAAATTTTACTTGTTCTCGTTATCTGTAAATTTTTAACGGAGTCTCGTTCTTCCCAAGAATGAGTTAAAGGTGTGCCTTGTCCTTGAACATGAATTTATTCTGTCTTTAATGTTCTAACATGCCTCTAGTAACAATTTTTATTCGTATACATACATTATTTCATCTTTTACTTCTTCTCGTTATCTGCAAATTTTTAACGGAGTCTCGTTCTTCTCAATAATGACTTAAAGGTGTGTCTTGTCCTTCAACATTGAATTTATTCTGTTTTCAATGTTCGTAACGTGCCTCTAGTAACAATTTTTATTCGTATACATACATTATTTCACCTTCTACTTCTAAATTTTACTTCTCCTCGTTATCTGTAAATTTGTCACGGAGTCTCATTCTTTCCAAGAATGAGTTGAAGATGTACCTTGTCCTTGAACATTGAATTTATTAAGAATTAAGAATCGTTGATTGGTTATTGGAACATATAATGGATGGAATAGTGGTGGACAAAGTTACTGTTTGTTGGGCAATATTCGTACAGTGTTGCGCAGCTGCTAAAAGTGATTCGACATGTCAATTGTCAAGAGTATCGCGCGGATGGCAAGTGTCATTTCTGGTCCTGTCGAAGCGAGCATTACAGATTATTGCTTGTTGTATGCCGTCTGTTTGCGGGCGTTCCATCAATGGATTTCGGGGTACGAGTACCTGGCCTGCCATATTCAGGTCTCCATTGCCTTTGAGTGTGGACAACCGAATGCCTCCAGCCCACTTGGCCCACAATGTGGCTTTGCTGTTCTATGAAGATGATCCTGCCCGTCGAGAGCGGCAATGCTTGCTCTGTATCCCTAATGACCTCCTTGTACAACGTTGATCGTCGAGTGCGAACCGTGTCGATCGATTTCTCGATGAAAAACCATAGCCCAATCATAATCTCGGATTTTTTAACAGATCTAGTACCCCTCGAAAAATCACTTTTGCCGAGCCGTATCCATTGTGAAAGTGAACCTAACAGACTCCAGAGATTGTACGTTTAGTAATTTATATCAGGTGAAGTTGAAAGATATATATTCGATGATCGTTGCTTTAAATAAACTATAATCTTCGAACTTGATTGACAGAACAAAACTTACGCTTGTAAGCGTAACTATCTTACGAAAACTGCATTATTTATTTATGTTGAGTGTTGGCCCAACACTCAAAGGCGCTTCCGGGTGACATCTCAACGTGATATTTACTGTTTTTGTACCGTGTTCCTCGTTCCAAGGACCTCAAAAGAGAAAATTCCCGACAGTTAATTAGCCATTACTGTACTTTTAAGCCACCCTAATTCTCCCGGCCCACTTCCGGTACTTCGAAATCACATTCATGACATTCCAACCTTACTCTGGAGTCCAGAATTCCTCGTTCCTTTCGCTGTTAGCCGCTCTCGCTTATGTTACGGTAACTAATCTGGTTGCTTCCGACCAAACATTATTAAGCCTGTGATATTCACATCAAAATTTGTAGCTTCAGCTGAAAAATAGTAATAAATGAAACGAGAAGATATTGACAATTTCCATCACTGTGGCTTATCAATGTACCCATAAGACAGGTTCTTTATTTATTTTTTAAATTAGGTAACTCTTAGAGAAGATCTATTTAGATCGAAAAAATTTAATGTTTTCCGAGCACAGATTCATACTTTGCTTCGAAATCGCAAAACGATGCTCGCCGAACAGAACGCTAATGCGGCAGTCGGCCAACAGGTGTAATCTCCGAAATCAAAACGTACGGTGGCGTAGTAACGATTCGAAAGAAAAAAGGAGGATCGCGAAGGGGGGGGGGGTGGGGAGAGTCGAAGCTTTAATAAAAGCTGACCCAGATCGGAGTCGTTAGAGGGAACGGCATCGCGTGAAAAATTTGAATCAGGAAATACCTGATATCGGTTGAAAGGAGCGAGCCTGATGAGCGGTGGCAAAGGGATCGTGAAGAACGCGTTCCTTTATGCTTTTACTATGCTTTTGCCTTCTCCTTTCAACGGAGCCCCTCTCGCAACACACTCCGCCCACGCGTGTCAGTGTCAATGCGTTTCCCTTCGCTGCTCGAACCTCTGAAACGCGAAAGTATCCAGGACGAGCTTCTTATTACGGGCACGTACGGTAAAGTGGTTTTCCCCGATGAACGGCTCGGCTCGATCCCGATTTTATCTTCGCGGTTGCGGAGAAGTTATTTAAATGTCGACAGGTGCGAACCGTCGCACGGGGCCGCTGATATCTCCACCAGTTTTAATTAAGCCCGGAAATGAAACGTTATCCGCGCCGACAGTTTTATCAGCAGTTCCGATAACGCACTTCCGCCGTTTATTTTACACCCGAACGACCGCTGACGCCACTGTGACGTCGCGCGACTTTCCGCAGTTTGGATGTCGATAGACTTCTCTAGATTATTTTGTCTATTTATTTATTTATCTTTCCAGTGGGTTCCTTTTCAGTATATTTTTTACTGTTCTCTTAGTTTTTGTTATTTAGCTTGCGCATATTAACGCGTTCTGATATTGTTGTAGCTCTCTTCCGCGTATATCTTTGCTTATGCAAACGAAGCATGGGTGCACTCTGCTGTTCATATTATGTTAATTTTTTTAATATGTAATTTATGTGTCCTTTCATAATAATTCTGCAGTTTTGTACGCGTTAAACGTGCTCTTTGATATAAAGTATTTAAGAAATATTATCCGCCATCGTTCATAGAATAAAAATAACGGGAAACAAATTACTAATTTAGCAAAGCAATTTTTGTCTAGTTATATAACTTTCCTTTCGTCGAAGAAAACGAATTACTGTTCTTTCTTCATTGTCCTCAAATTTTCTCTCGTTCTATAACATCACCGCATTCATATTTGTAGAAAATATGAAACATTCACGCAACACGCGTTACACAACTGTTCAAAATTGAAAACCGGCTCGATCGACAGGCCCAATTGCGAATAAAAAGTGCAGTACTAAATTGTGCAAAATTCAGTGTTCGATAGCTATACAAAAAAAAATTCCCAAACGCACGAAATTACCCGGTCGAACGGAACAAAAGATTAACAACATTTCCGCCTCGCCGTACAATAAATCCGGTGTTAGATTAATTCCAGCTATTTATGTCGGCGACTGATATACCCCATCGAGAGAGCCACGTCATAATCGGGGGAGTGCTCGCTGAAAACTATTTTATAGAAGCTACAATTGAATGGGGCGTTTAATTAGCCAATTAAGGGAGCACGGGTCGAAAATAACGTAAAACATCGTTAATTCTTCTGCTAAGCCGTGCTCCGACGCGTATTACGCCCCGTCGGAAAAACTCGGCGATCTGGAAACAAGATAAAAGGCTGGTTTATTGAAATTTTTATTCCGTTCCCTTGGGATTTTCATATACTTTGAATTAGCGATCGCGCAGACGGTTTCTGCTCCGGGAGGAGGAACCGGGTGGAACGGGTGAACAATCGCATAGAAATCGAGGATTCATTTATCAGCAGAGCCATCGTGTTCGGATGTTGTAATCCTTTCACCGGCGTTAATCGATATAGGTCGAATTCCCGGCGTCGAACGTGGCCGTATCGCGAACAGTCGCAAACCGGCCGTTCGCCGGTGCGGCGCGGCGTTCTGTTAAGTAGGCCGGATCGGTAATTCAACGCGATTGGTAGCCGGGTGGCTCGGTTGCTTTGCCGGTATGTAGGTCGAACAGCGAGCCGACCGGCCGCCGACGCGACCATTGAAATAATTACGCTCGCTGTCCGTTAATTTCGAAGCCCCGCCGCGGTCGACGTGCACGTCAGTTGCGCCGGTCTCACGCCTAATACGCAGAACGAATAATCCGCGTATGCATAATGCGACCGGCCCGACGTCGATCCGGACACTTCCGAAAATTTCTGCGACCAATGTCACACCACCATCCTGTCCAATCGATTTTTAATCTTCCCATTGTGGAACAGTTCCACAAAAATCGATCGCACCATCCGCAAATTAATATTTCACTACTTCTGATCCATTTTGCGACCAATAACATCATTCTCCTCGCCAATCGATTTTTAGCTCTTCCATTATGCGACTATTTATCAAGAATGGAGCATCTGTAAATTTTTTGTGTCTGTAGATATTGTTAGGTTCTTATACAAATTGTCCCAAATTAATATTCCACCTGCCAGCGACGACTTGAATCTTTGCGCTACGTATACTGCTCGTCTGACTAGTGGTTGCGTTATTCTACCTATTTCGTTTGCAGACTACAATGATAGAAATTTGCAATTTAAGAATTCGATGTAATTTGAAAGATATAAAATGGGATCGAGGAATTTCACGTTTCCTGCCAGAGATGATAAAGGATTCATTCCGTGGACTAAATAACAAAGCATAGAAAGGTCTCATCGAGGCCTACCGCAAGTTAAATAATAGTTCCCGGGGGTCCATAAAGCCGAGGGAACATCCGATACTCGTTTCTCCCTGAAAACCTCTCGATCCTGACACTCAGTCGACCACGGAATTGGAATTTCTTCGAAAGTAGTTCACGTCACCGCGGTCCCTGTTTGTTCGTTCCTTAAGGGGATGACGGAAGAGGGTGAAACACGGAGGGCGCGGAGGGAAGAGGGCGGGCAGCACGAAAGAAACGCGGAAACCGAATCGAATCTGGCCGGGGCCCTACGTCTAGATAGTGTCGGAAGAAGATAGGCAGAAAGAGAGAGAGTGTGTGTGTGAAAGAGAGGGAGGGAGAGTAAGAGAGAGAGAGGGTGAGAGTAGACACCCGATCCCTCGAGGCGACGCCTAATTGGATCGAATCGGGTCGAAGCGACGACGGGATTTGGGCAGAGTGGTCGTCGATGCGCTCGTTTCGCGTCTTAAATTTCAATTACTTCAAGGCATCGGCCGGCCCTTCGGCGAAGGGTCAAAGCCGTCGAGTAATTTACCGGGCGATAGGACCGCGACGTCGTTTCCGCTGACTGACCGCAATTAATTAATGTCGCCCCGTCAGTGAAACCCGCGTGTACAGTGGACGGACCCGTTTATTGGCTGACCCTGTTCTGTTTGATGCACTCGGCGTTGCTTGATGCGCGGAAAACGAGTTTCTCGTTGTGGCGCTCGGTGTTCGGTATTGTAACACACAGCTAACCCATCGGACGGGTAAGACACGGGCACCAGCCCATTGTTTGCAGTTCAATTTTTCAGTGGTTCGTTCGTTCGGCCGACTTCGCACCTGCACTCCGACGAACCACATCTTGCGCGGCACGTGGCCGGAATCGTACTCGAATCGTCTCTGTTCTTCCTCTTTGATTGACCACTTGTCTTGGTCCTAGTGCCGGTTCACGTACTGACCTGTACTACTTGCCTTATACGGGATAACTTCTACGATATTGGTTCAATCTGAAAGTTTCCTTTAGTATATTAGGCTTTTTGTTGTATGAAATGAGATGTACTTGTCTGACTCGTTATTGGGTTATACTTCCTTCTTGGTTAATAGTTGTTCTATTCAACTCACCTGTGCTTAGCTTACCTAGCTGTGCTTTATTTACTTGATTAGGGGTTGA
Organism: Halictus ligatus; assembly: GCA_028454255.1. NCBI lineage: Eukaryota > Metazoa > Arthropoda > Insecta > Hymenoptera > Halictidae > Halictus > Halictus ligatus. The sequence continues at coordinate 4,620,326 of CM052139.1, read as the reverse complement.
ATTATACTTCCTGTTTGATTGGTAATTGGAGCTCTACTTGTCTGACCATACAAGGTTAATATATATATATTAAACTATACTACTTGTTAGGTGGATCACCATCCTATTTATTTGTACACCAATTTTCCTCGTTCTTTATGTGTGGCTAGTGATTGTCCTATACTACTTGGCTGGTCAGTTTCTGGGCTTATTTTACTTGTCTGAGCATGGACCAACCTGTTCTAAGTGGCATTCAAGACATGCTCTACGTACACTATTATAAGTTTATTATTTCGTATCACAGTATATTGTTATGAACATGTAAATTCGAATAAAAGTTTGCAGGGTTCCCCAGTATGTTGCACGGGCAGCTCGATAAGCAGTAGGCCCCCTTTGGTTTCTAATCAAGAAATTACATCGTCTTCAACGATCGTTCCGTTCACGGATATGGCTGTAGAACGCCACCGAACATTCCATTGGTTTAATTCCACCTCGTTCCAGAGGAGCTCCGGGTACAATCTTGTTCCTTTAAGGAACGAACACGGGACCGTGAATTACATAAACGTCTCTTACAGTAATCTCCTACGCCAATCGAATCAGAGTAAGTCCGTGCGATCCGGAATCCGCAGTCATTTGAATTGAACGGAAGGTCTAATTGTTTGTCGGAAGACGATCCCGATTCACTTGGAAAACGGAATCGTTTAACGTCAACAACGGGAACAATTCGAGCATTTACAATCCGCTGCCACTCTGTCCCTACACGTTCTTGAAAATATTTGCCGAAACGCCGTTCTACCATAAAAGGCGAGCTTTCGAGAATTAAAGCTTCGCCTTCGAGACGGGCAATGAATTATCAAAATTCCAAATTCCCCGGTATAAACCCAGCATCGCCATCACAATGGCCGCGTGCGCATGCTCGCGTGGCGGCTCGGCTAAAAACCGGAAGCCCGGTCGGGCCTTTGCAGGACCGAAAATGGAAGAAAAAGGGTATGGTTCGCATCGGCCGAAGTCGGCGGAATAATTCATTTCCGAACGAAATCCCTTTAAAACTCGGCGAAGACCGGATCCCTCCAAGAAGTCCTGGATTACCGGCATTAACGTGAAAGCTTATCGCGGACTGGGTGTCCGGGGTCGGTCGATATTTTTCTCGTTCCTTTTTTTTTTTTTTTCGAGCCGCTCGATGGTGTAAAGAGCGAGAACTGGGGGCGGAGGGGTGGTGGGGATGGACGGAAGACAACGAGCTTAAACCGTCGATCGGCTCCGGGGAAAACGGCGTCGTTCCGACGCGCGTTCCTGGTGCTGGTGCTGGGTCGCGTCGATGCGTCGAGTCGGTCGTTACTTTTTCGCCTCTTTGCATAGGTAATTGCCTCCGGCGGAGGATCAAGGTGGCAAGAGGCGGGGATGAAAAGGGCGGCGGGACGCATTACCGCGGCCCTTAGGGGCAAGGGGGACGACGGGGACGGCGAAACGGAAAAATTGGATTGTGTGCCCCAGCCGGCTAACGGTGGCGCGATATAAACGGGGGTCGTTAAATCCTCTCGCCCAGTCACGCAGGATTTTCTTCGATCACGTGGCCCGCGAGAGCGTGACCGGCCGCCCTGTTGTGCGACTCGAGAGCAATCGATGCTGCACCCCAGACGGCTCGGTCGAACTCGGAATCGACTACTCTCGCCAATTGTACCACGGATAATGAGGGAACTGTGATTAGCATGCTCCGCCACTCATCCCGCTTTCATGACAAAAAACGACTCCACTTCTGCATTCTCTTGCACCTTCGCATTTTTTTTTAAATGCGATCTTAAAATGCTGGCGATACGTTCCTCGTGACTGTCCGACTCGTAAGTCACCTATACTCCTTGCCAACATTCTTCCTTCATAGAGTTGACAACTACGAAACTGCTGATTTTGTGGCTGTTGAATTTCACGTTGTCAGACAATTCAATTTGAAAAAGTGTGTTACAAAGGAAATTAAGCGGGTCCTTTTATACCTGTATGTTTTCGCCTGAGCCTTTCTGTTCGTTCCTCGGTGCTCGCTCGGTACAACTCCGTCGCGGCCGTAAAACTTTATAAACCACTCGTTAAGGACATTCCGTGGACGATAAACATCAAGAGCAAGATTTACTTGCTTCAGTCACGGAACGAATCAAGCTCGGGCATCGATCGGAAAGTTGTTCTCAACGGTGATTGTGGCCGCCACAATGATTCGATCGCAGCAATACTCTTCTCGATGGCCCGATATAGGACTCAGCCGCTCTCCGGTGGCTAAAGTTCCTCGCAAAATAGACGCATTAAGAAGTTCCAGACCGGGGAGCCATTAAAGTTCGCCGGGCGAACGAAGGGAACGAGGTACCCTTAAGGTTTTCTTCCTACTTTTCTATTGCACACAAGGGTGGGATAAGCTAACTGCCATTGTAATCCGTGTTTGCCCGTACATCGCTTCGTGGCTCGAATGTCTTGCCGTGGCCGCCGGGGCGAAGCTTAAAGGGCCGGCTGGAACGAGCAGGCCGGGATGTTGCTTCGACTTCGAGGAATCGGACGCGGTCCCCGGCTTACGATACGCGCCGTAATCCTGATGGCTGATTTTCGAATCCCTTCCCCGGCGGTACACGAATCGGATATCGACGCCGGCCCCGGCTTTAAAAACCGGATAAACGACCATGAGAAACGGGACCGACGAGAATCGTCTTACCGCGGATCCAATCCCCTACCACGCTCCCTCTTCCGCTTCGGTTTTTAATCCCCCGCAATCTCCGGTGACTCCGTTCGCCGCGCTGTTTCGAGACGAGTCGCCCCGTGGATTTGCATTTCGGCTGTTTGTGTCGCGGCGGATGCGACGTTTTCGTGTCAAGATGAACGTTCAGGAAACGGCTGAGCGATTTTTATCATCCCTCAGAGGATGGGATTTCACGCAGCTACGTACCTCAGGAGCTGAATCGATTTTCCTGCGCGCTTTAAGCACGCGAACGAGTATATTTAGTTCAACAGGTAGAACATTACTGTGGCTGTACTACTTGTTTGATTAGCGACAGGCTGTGTACCGAAAGTTGTTTTCCTATTCTGGTTGTCTGACCAATATTCTTTTTACGTTATACTTGTCTGACTAGTGACTGACCGATGTACACATCGACCGGATAAATTCTAATGGCTATACTATTTATTTGATTAGTTCTCGTAATAGTACTGGCTGGATAAAATATAGATGGATAAAAGAGAAGTTCAAATGATATAATAAAAGAGGAATTTTTATCCTGTGAGATGGTGCAACGAAGATTTAACAACTGCAACCCGATTCCTATTTTTAAACGTTTCAGTGTACACGGGATCGCGGCGCCCGTATTAGATTCGCTTGTAAATTCATCTGATGCCCGGCGCTGTTTGCGCAGCAACGTTTTTCTCGTTGGTGGCCGAAAGTATGCGGAGAAAAATTCCGCCGGCGCAAAACAGAAAGATGAGACAACCGCGGGACAACGTCGGCCGCGGTAGGAACCACAAAAACCGAGTCATTAGGAGAACAATGTCCACCCGCGCGTTTCTTTTTATCCCCCGCCGCCTATTGTCCGGTCTAGGCAAACGGTTTTTTCCCCGCCCGCCGCGACCACGCTTAAATTTTCATTCACGGAAGTAACCCGCTTAGCGCGGAAAACACGGGCGGAGTACTCGCGAGGACGCGTCGATGGCCCGCGAAATAGATCGCCGATGGTTTAAAACGCGAAATCACCGACGACGAACGTCGTCGCGAGAAGAACATTTCCCGGCGCGGCTGATCGAAACAAGATGGCCGATCGATACACCGAACGAAGATGGAAAAGGCGAAAAAGAGAACTGAATTAGGAATGAGCGGCGACGAAAGGAAGTCGCCCGGGCTTCACTTCCGGCGAATGGAACATAATCGAATTACCGCGCCGCTCGAACTACGTCCCGGAGAATCGAGTTTGCCAGCAGAACGAATCGACCAAACCGTCGATGCACGATACCAATGGGGGCGAAACATTTGCATCTCGATCATTTACCTTCCCTCGGATTCACTTTTTCTAAGACTTGAGTATTCCACAACGTTTTTACGAGTGCTCGCTAATTCGTCTGCACGGGAAAAAGAAATTTACGAATCCTCGAACTTGCACCGATTATTTTTACTGGATACATTTATGCACTTTTTTTGTTTCAGTTGCAACTGTGCTAATCCTGGAGCAAGACTTTTATTACTCGTTCGATTTTACGTAGGTTACTATCCATTTTATACTATCTGTCTCATCATAAATTTCGTTGCACTAGTCGTCTGATCAAAGCCAGACCTACACCACTCGCCTGACCATGAATGTTGTATCACTTGTTTGATCAATAAGGTTCGTATACTACTTAACTGATTATAGGTAATTCTGCAGCATCTGTCTGATTGAAGATCATTCGATAACACTTACTTTAACGTGGAATATTTAAATTATGTTTTAAACTTCTTGTCTGACAAAGCACTAACCCTACACTACTTGTCTACCAATGGTTATTACCTTGCGCAAAGCAAATGACTGGTTCAGTTCCATTTTTCGTATAAATTGTCGTTTCCAAGTCACTGTTCCGGCCACAAATAGTCAAAGTTACCCCAAGGGTTGTTTGTCGAGGATAGCAAATCCGCGACGTTTCCCGTCACAAAAATAGACAGACATAATTCCCTTCGTTACGGTATCAAGGGAAAGGGAGAGTTCAGGGGGACGAGTCGTCATCCCCGCGAATATGCGAGCATATTCAGCGTCGCATGTAACCACGAACGAAATCAATTCGCCGGTTCATCGAACCACGAACGCCGACTGAATTTCCAACGAATCATCGCATCGCATCGCATCGCATCGCATCGGCCGGATCCCGCGAAACTGCCGCTGCCAAACACCGTTGGTCTCGTTCCCGGTCGGTGTAGCGATCCTTCTCGACGTGTCAGCGTGTACAGGGAACGCTCGGAACGCACACGAACCCAGTGTAACTCGGTGTCCCGTGTATGTATTATGCAATGAAGCTGGAGTGCTCTCCTCGACTTGGTCCCTCGTACTCGCGCGCCACGCAAAGAGGACGAAAAGACGAGGCGAGAGGGGACGAGCGTGTTTGAACAGACACGCGACACTCTTGCTCTCTCCCTATTCTCTCTTCTCTCTCTCTCTCTCTTTTTCTCTCTGTCTACGCTCTTTCTTGCTCTCGCCGTGTTCTTCACCGACACACTACGGCCATCCGACCTGTCTTTCCACTTCTCCTTCTCTGTCCGTTTCGACACGGCAGAATCTCTGCTCCGTTCTTCCGCTTTGTCCTTCTTCTTTGTATCATTTTACAATGGAGCCCAGGCACAGGCGGCGGAGATTTTCCGCCCCTGACCCCTCGTCCTGCCCCCGAGGATTGAAGTGCCATTCATTTTCGAGTTGCGCGAGATTCCGCGCGCCAAAAGAGTGGAGCGTCCCTTTTTTCCTCCCCTCCGCTCTCTTGCTTGTTCTATCTAACCTATCTCTCTCTCTCTCTCTTCTCTCGCCTCGTTTTCTTTTTTCACCCCCTCGTCGAGTAACCCCTGCTCCGTCACCCAGAGAGAGAGAGAGAGAGAGACAGAGAGACAGAGAAGACTAGCGCGCACGCAGCGCGGGACGACGCCGGCGAAAACGCTCGCGCGATTCAGCAACGAACTGTGAAACCGCGATCTATTTTCACGCGATAATGATGTCATCGAGACCACGATGTCGGACAACCTTTCGAGGGAAATAGAGTGGCCCTTCGACGCCGTGTTTATTTCGACAGACCGGGAAACGAAAGGGGTCCCTACGAAATCAACGACAAACGACACCACCGTGACTTTGTAAACCGCGTACCCGGAGATATTTTTTTAAAATGTTCAGACGCAACGTATGCGACAAATGTACACTCACAGTTGACGGTATTAGCTTCCAGATTTACGCGAACATCGCATGCACGTACTTTGCGGGAAAATAAAATATAAAGTTAAAACAGAAGCTGGAAATTCGCAAATTCTATAAAATTGTATTTTTTAATAAACGTACGCTGAACGTACATTCTTTCCACGTACGCGTAACAAAATTTTTCAGTAAAATAAACACGTCGGGTTCCATTACGTTTCGTAAAATGATTAGTTAACTTTTGTCTAGTAATTCAATTTAAATTAAATAGATTATAAACGTAAATGAAAACGATATCATGGAAAGAGAGACATGGTTAACGAATTGTTTCAGCGAAGATGAAAAATGGAGCGACGCGGGAGACGTTAATAAATTAAGCTCTCGTTGAATGACTAGCATTCCATTTAAATTCAGAGTTTCAATTCTGCATTAGAGGGCTTTTAATTGTTCTGCTCGAGTTGGTGTATCCTTTCGAGAAACGATCGATATGAGACGCGGCGGGTTCCGTGGTTTCCGCTAAACCCGTGTTCACGGAGATCGTTCGGCGGATCGTTTGGATAGTTTATTAATTATGACGGCTTTTACGGGTACAATATAACGAATTAATTGACGTCGAAGAGACGCTCGTAACACGTTTTACGGGGCATAATTGTGTGCGAAGCAGAGTATAAAGATTCCAAGACGGCGGAACAGCCGGGAAATTGTCGGCGAAATTGTCAAGGTTTCGTTCTATTAACATTAACAAGCGTTTGCGTCTTTCATGGGAATGTAATTGCGAGGCGTCTCTCGGCGCGCCGGTTTGATAACACTCCGCGGCGTGTTAATGTCCGTGTGACCCTGTTACGAAGCGAAATGTCATTCTTAAAGGGCCGCCCGGCGAATTGTGTCGCCAGCTGTCCTAAGGGCTGACCTTTTCAGAGGCATTTCGCACTTGAAGTTCGTAGAGATCCGTTCAACGAAATGGAACGGGCTGCTTTCGCCCAGAAACAAACGAAATCGTCAACCCGACAGACATTTTAACTTTTTTCCGTATTTTCCTCCGTTCCTCTTCGACGCGGGAATGATTTCAATACGTCGCGTCGCGGCAATAAGAAAGTGGAGCGTCATATTAAACTTTTTAGTCGCCCCCGATCGAAATTTAAAAGACGATCCGGTTCGCCGTCCGATAAAATGGAAAATTACTTTCGCGGCCGCGGTGGTATTTGTTGCGTTCGGATCTAAAGGGGACAAATAAACCCGGCCGGATGGTGAAACGTCCACCGTATAACCGGGAACGCCTTATACCTCTCATAAAGCTGCGAACGGAACGATGGTTGCCGGTAACTCGAGGCAACGTTAGCGAAACATCGGGCCGCACCAAGTACAACAATAAGGAACTGGGAGGAAAAGTGTCGGTGGAAGGACGAGAAATTACAGGGGCGGCATAAAAATGCACCGCTGGACGATTTTACGCTTCGAATAGAGACGCCAAATCCCCCTACAGCTCTACATATATCTGCTCCCAGCGGCGTAGTTTCGCTGCCGGTTCTTCACGAGGGCTCCTCCCACCTTCGACAAAATTAACGACCGAAAATTCTTTCGCCCTTCCGACCGTATGAAAAATAATTCCGCTGTATCTGGATCAAACATCTTTACCCTTAAGACACGCCCGACATCAATGTTTATGTCGCCGGGAACACTGTAAAATCCAGTACACGTCTGTACATAAACGAATCCCATTCCACTTCCCATAAAAGGGACCGTTATTCCACGTGTTTGACCATTTATGGCATTTATTCTATCTATCTCGTCACGTACGATCTTTCAGCTGGTCTGACCACCAACAGCATTTTCTACTGGTTTGAACACGTGTGGTATTTTCAACTTGCCTGGCCACAAACAAGGTTTCTCCACCAGCTTCACCACTCGAATTGACCGCATAGAAATCATAGTTTTCCACTAGTTTGTCCATTGACATTTTCTACTTGACCATAGATGAGAATCTCTGCTTGTCCGACGATGCATGAGAATTTCTACTTGCTTGACCATATATGAGAATTTCTACTGGCCTCGTCGCACAGGATATTTCTTACTAGTCTGATCAAACGTTGAGTTCGTCCACTAGTTTCTCCTGTCGTGTTCGCGACAAGCAATATATTCAACATGCCTGACCACACACGACGCTTAAACTACTTCTACATTAATCACAATTCCGACAGTAGAACGCAGCACTAAGTGAATTTCTAAATAAATACAAGATTTCCTCGAGGTCTAATGTAGAATTTAGTGCGGTCTGAATTCCGGGAACACCTGCCCTAATTATCTCGGTCCGTAAACGTTTTCCAAAGCGCAACATCGGTCACCGAGCTGCGAGGAGCGTTCGCCAATTGCTGGGGCGGCAAGAATTAAGCAACGTCCAAGAAATTCCTGGGAACCGTAAAAATGTTCTGCAGTGCTCGCTGGCGGATCCGCTCGAGCAGCGCACGCTGCCGCTGCTCGGCCTTTTCCACGAATATACTCTCTCGCACACCACTCGCGGAACGAGCTCCGGAAACGAACTGCTTCGCGGTGGGAACATTTTTAACCGGCGCGCTCGTTTCTCTCTCTAAATCGCTCGATGCCGCCGCGATACGTTACGGAGATCCATGGCACCGGGATCGGGCTCCGTTCCTTCTTCCCGCCGCGCGCCGGCGAGGATCAGTTCACGTCGCGGTCACCCTTATCCCTTACGGATAATCGCGTCGCGATCTTCGTTCATCCGTCTTCCTCTGGTTTTTCCTTTTCCGCCACCAACCACCGTCTTACCCGCCCGCGTAATCGTGTTTAACGATGGGAACGGTTTCGGACCCGCCGGCGGTGAGCGAAGGATTTTTTCGAGACCCGTTTCTTACAACGAAACTTCGACGATTGAGCTGGATTTCGAATTCTTATCCTCTTCAACGGAAAAGAAGGAACGTTCCCGGATCGAGCACGAGAAATTAGATCCTGCCCCGACACTTGAAAGGAATTGGATCTCGTTGCGAGTCTCCGCCAAATTGATTTTGTTTCATTGGCCCCCTGCAAATTAGGTTTAATTAATTGATACTTAAATTACTTATTTCTGTTCTCCCCTTGGGTAGGTGCTGGCTGTGTGTCTGGATACCTCGTAATACGCAGTAACACTACTATACCGGCAATAGTACCAGTATATTTACTACCGAAAATTAGCTCCCGGAATTCGAGAGTTAGCTATTGTTTCTAATTCTTCCCACATTCTTCCCTCAAATTGTGTTAACCTGGCGTTTAGTTTTTCGGGAATCTAATGAAATAAAATCAATTTGTAAGAAACGCTAATTATTGTAGATTTAATTCCTTGGAATGTATGTACGTGATTCAGTCTAGTCGATCAGTGTAGAATCATTCTAATTCATCTTATAAGATGCAGAGTCGATCTCTCGGGTCTCCATTCATTCTCTCCGAGTTTTCTTTCGAACCCCGCTGCTAATCGAATTAGTCCCACTGGTAATCGCATTACGTCGCTTTCCGCTGCGATAGCTTCGAGGTAAAGTAGCAACCGTAAATAATAGGATATTTTTAAGGAGCGTACCGCAGACTGCGGCATCGACATCGTCCTCTCGGGTCACCCGCATTAAATCTGAACTGTCTTGATCATTGTGCCTCGGACGATAGGAACAATCGGATTTATTAAGGTCCTATTTACTTAGTTGCTTCTACCCGACTGAGGGAAGAGCGCTCGAGAAGTGCTTACGTTGCGGAGTCATCGATGGAAACTGTTCAACGAAGAAAAGAGGATTCTGGTAGACATGTCGGACACGAACAGATTATCCTCGGACAAGGAAACCGGCAGGAAACGTTATTAAAACCAGCCTCCTTTGATCCTCCTCTTATTTCCAGGAGAGCATCGTTCTTCTACGTTCATGGCAAAGAATGCGAGAAAAAAGCGAATCCATTTTATGATAATCGTATCTCTAGCGATTATTTCAGTGCCACAAAACACGGGATTACCACTTGTGATATAACATTAGTAGCATTCCCAGTTACCTGTGTTAAAGTACACATTATCAATAAATCCTCGACCATGAATCATGTCTATAAGTCAGAGTTTCAAAAGCTACCAGGTACTAATAGACAGGCAACACATTCGGTGTTAATTAGCGAATATTACATTAAATTTTTTCATGTTGGCCGGGCTAATTAATTTTAATTTATACACGGCTCTGTCTTTCGAGATCCGCCTCGACAGTGCCGACACGTTTGATGCGAATCGAGCATAACCCTCCGAACCAATGAAAACACCCGCACCCGCGATTATATTCCTGTTTATCGTCGAGGTTTTTGCGTTCGCGCGTTAATTATCCCGATGAAATTCCACGTGAGGCCGGCCGCGCTTTCCAATTAGCGTGATCAAGACGGCCGGCCCTCTTCATTACGACGGCTCTGATCAAAATCATCTCTACCCGGTGAACGGGCGTGTCCCCGTTGCACGTGGCGGTTGATTAAAACCCCGCGGTATCCGCCGCGGCGGTGCACGAAGAGCGCGTGACGTTTACTACACCGATGCGTGACGTACGGTTGCGCGGACACGCATTCGCGTGGACGCCGGTCCATTCAATGACGGACACGCGACAACGACGACACCGTCCGAGAAATTTTTCAGTCCAGTAATCAAACCGTGGCTTTCAATTCGACGGTGAATGCGGACCGCGCGACTTTGAAACTGTTTGAAAAGCTCCGACCGGAAACCATAGCAACTTTCAACACGAACAGAACAGAATACAACACGAATAGAAGGGAATTCGCGCATTTCATAATTTTTTCATGTTCATTGGAATTGAAATATTCTCTGGCCAATAGTGAGTCCTGTTTCTTCGATCGTTCATGGACTTGTTCTGCTTCTGGACTACTTGTTTGACTTGTTACGGATTATTCTACTTGTTAGTACAAAGTAGGACACATTCTTCTGAATATCTTGGAATAAACGTTACGTTATGTTAATATTCATCAGATTATCTACTTTTACTTGTATTGCACAAATAATTGAGGTGGAAAGAAAAATTAGCTTTCACTGGAGTTTAAAAAGCTTTGAGCGAGTCAGGACAAGTCTTGTCTGATCGATGCGGGACTTGTTCTATTTGTTGTCGCAGAAATAAATCTCTCGTATGATATACTGAAGCAGGTAGTTTAGTATTATTCCCTTTTATTTGACCCTATTCTATTGGACTGGTTATGCATAAACCTGAACTGCACGTCTGATTTATTACATCCTATTCTACTTGTCTAGCACAACTAGGGACACATTCTATTAACCTATTTAGCTCGGAATAATCATTATTCCAGTTGGCTAAATATTCAACATCTAGTTTCCTTGTATCCGCGATATAAAAATAGCTATATTTTCCATCAGCATTTAGAAACATTTTATTGTCTTCTTGAATCAACCAACAAATCTTCCACCATTTAAGTGCAGCAGCGTCCATCCGGCGTATTCGTGTGAATCTTGTTTAAAATTAAAAGATCGCCGAGTTAACAGGTTAAAGCGCGGAAATATGGCCGCTGATCATTTTCAAAAGTTAGTAAGGATATTACTTATTCCGTGGCAGCTCGTGTCATGAAATCTTCATTTTTCACGCCCACCGTGCGCGAAGCGTCGGCTACATAGTTACAGTTTAGCAACTCGATTACCGTTTAATTAATACACACTCGGACGATCGTAAAATCCGAGCTTCTCCCCCGGGGGTGAGAGGACGGGCGTGCGCTAACTTCCCTCGTAAACCGATCTTTCCTTCGTCCATCCGCGCAACCCTCTTTTAAGGCAATTTAGAGGTGCAACTTTCTCGAATCCGCCTCGCGAGGAAGCGTACGGCGGCGGCGGGTGAAAGATTGCGAAACAGGGTGGACGGCCGTAAACGCGCGCCGGGTCGCGTTATAAAATCCCCTGGAAGATCCATAATTCCGTTTTGTTCGTCGTAAATGCTCGCCGAGCAAGCTTCGGTGAATATCGAACGAGCAACGGTAAAAAAACAGAATGCGAATCTCGGGGAAAGGTCTACGAGCTTTGCGAATATCATCGTCGGATCAACAGTTAGTTCTCGTCCGGGAAACGTAGAAAAGCGTCGGTCTGGACCGGTCAATTTTCTAGCCTAATAGAAACTGCATAGTCGTTGCCGTAGCTGCTGCCGTAGCTGCTGCTGCTGCTGCTGCTGTTTGCCGTTCGGGGCAAGAAAGCGAACAAAAACACGGAAATTCCGAGCGAACAGGATCGATGCTTTCGCGCAAACAAGAACGTCGCCCCGGCGAAAAGAACGTATCACGGAAAGCCCCCGTTAATTTCCACGGCGGCGCGTTAAGTGCTGGTGTAATTAACGCGATCCTGTAATGGTCGCTTCAGAACGCTGACGTCCCGGGTCTATTTCGCGCGGTGTAACCCGCCGGCTACCTTAAAGCCGGCCGAGTTCGACTGCCAACTACTTCGCGAAACCGCGGCTCGAGCTCGGAACCCGCAGAAACTTCGTCGCCTTGTGTACCGCTCGCAGGTTATACGAGTACGTATACGCCACGGCGATAACATTACGGGGATAAATGAACTTGACGGCCGCTAAACTGTCCTTAAACAACGCGAGAAGCGGAGCCCTTATTCCGCTCGCACGAATAGCTCCAACAAGTAATCCCATTTCGGTCGCCCGATCAATTTCTCTGCTCTACTACTTGCTTCATACCGTGGCTCGTCTAGCTTAAACCTCATGCGCTCGGTTTCCGTCTTTCGGTCATTTCTGACCAGTTAAGCTTTCCAGAACGCGTATCGTTCTCACGAAACAGGAATCGTTGCGGTGAAGGTCTTCGAGGTCAAGAATCACCATTAAATAAATCTCAAATTATGATTATTATTGCGTTAAAACGAGGCAATAAAAACGTATCGTGTTACTGTATATGAAAGATAGAAGATCAGTACTGTGCCTGATCAAACACGATCCTATTCCACTTGTTCGACTAACCCTTCAGTGCACACTACAGAAACGAATGAAACAAATAAGACAAAAGCACATATTTAAAACGGAGATCTATAAAATTGAGAATGCAGTTGCAACGACGCCACACGCCTAACTCTTCCATACTTTGTTCCCGATAGTCAACGTAACACGCTCAGCCGATTTAACCGGGTATTCGTCAATGGCGCGTTTCCGCTGGCGCAAAAGAGACCGCGATTCCAAATTGCCTCTGAAATTCCGCTCGTCATGCTTAAATTTAATTCCCATAGATTTACATACTGAGAGCCAGGACCGCAAAGGAAGACTGTTCCGCGGAAATGGGAAGACTCCAACGGCCCTTTTTCGCGAAACTTTCTTGCGAGGACGCGCGCGGCCGACGCGGTAAGATCGATGCGCTTATGCTAATTCCCGGAGCATTGTTCACATTTAAATTTCCTCGCCACGGTGTTATCTTTCGACTGACTGTGCGAACAGAGAGAGAGAGAGAGAGAGCGCGCGCTCCAAAGGGGAAAAAAACGAAAGCTTTCCATGCGAGCATGTACGCGATACGTCTTTCGGGGAGCTTGAAAAGTTCCGTCGTAGGAGCGGCGAAACTACGTGCGAGGAAAGTTCGAAGTTGCCCCGGCCGTGCACCGTGGAAAATTTATGTTTCTTGGTATGGATATCGTAGTTTATTCTGTTCTTACGGTCCGCGTGGAAATTTGAAGATATTGTGATACGCTGGGATCGTTTCACGGCAGTTCGATTGACGTCGGAAGTATCCGGAGCTGCGGGCACTCACCCGTTTTCAGTCTTCGATAACTGCCGTGAAATGGGACACTTAACGTTCGAGAACGTGAGTGTGGAAATATTTCAGTTAAATCTCTGCGAGATCAATTCTGTTGATACCGCGAAATGCATTATAGTCGGAGAATTCTATTAAGGGAGGCGATACATTTTTGCTGAATATAAACGTCGACGTAGACCGTATCTATCCCATTCGTCTGATACCGACGCTGTATTCCACTTGTCCGGCCAGAAACCGAGCTATACTACTCGTCCGACCTGTGGATATCTTTACCCTACTTCTTTGATCTTGGAAATGTCTCTATTCCGCCTCGCTGACCCCGGTTCTGTTGATATTCTACTTGTCTGACACAGACGCTCCTATTCCACTAGTCCGACCACGCCTCACATGTATTATTAGCCCGACCAAATACGATTTATACTATCTATACTAATTTATTATTCATCTATGTGCCAGTTCAATACCATTTTATCTTATCAAAAATTAATTCTATTCTGTACAATTCATCTGATCAAACATTGTTCTATACTACTTGTTCGAGAAATAATGGCGCAATATCGGTGGTTTAAATCTATATTAATCGGACTACAATTGTTCCGAGAGGTATGTTTGCAATCCTACAAACCTAATAATCGTAGGTGAAAATTTTGAATTCTCATTTGCTGTTGAATATAGTAAGTTTTCAGTTTTCTATCAATTTGTTTACGCGTTGTAACGAAGAACTTCCACGTTTATGTTAATTGTTTGGAACTCGACAGAAATCTGGTGATTTTACCTGTTTATCTCTCTGTTCCTAGCAGAGTCGAATATAGTTTAACGGCCTCGAACATTTTGACACTGCTGTGCACCATGCATAATTACTACTTTAATAATAAATCGAGGTACTAATTTCGCGGTTCTCGTCGACGTGACCGAGAACTTGTCGAACCGGAACCGATCATTGTTAATAAACAGGGGGGCCGAGTCCACACGGCGAACGGTCCTGTTCGCGATGACCGGAAGCGATCTTAAGTGTTTAATAATATGTCAACGGACCACTCGGCGTGCTTGTTACCTGTTTGATTATGCGCCGGTTTGCGTTGTAATTAGCGCGGCCGGTTTGGCCACGCCGGCCAGATACTCATGGAACAGTAACTCATGTGACCCGGTTGCGAGCACTGAATTACATAATACACCGGCCGACGCACGTACTACGCGAACGCTGCAAATGACATTTCCATGACGTATGCACGTGCAAAATGAACGGGGGACCATTGTCGTGGTCAGCCGCCGCTCCGCGGAAAACAGCTTTCCATGTGAACACTCTTCAGACCCGCCGGAATTATCGTCACCGGACTCTTGAGCAATTTTAACGAGCATTGTTGCCCGCCGGCCGCGGACAAAAACTTCAAATCGCGTTCCTTTAATCACTTAGCACTGAATTGCGGCTTAATTCACTTGGCGCAAGGACAATAAAGTCTCGACCGGCTGGACTTCATTGCGAAAATTCCGAAAAGGAAACATAATTCTCTCTCTTTGAATTATTTAGTAAATTAAAAAAAAGAAACAAATTCAACCGAGAGTCTATTCATTCTTCTGTGAGTTCTTTCTGCGAACGTAAGCTTCGAATTTTCATTTTTGTGATCGCTGGATTGATTTGAGTTCTAGTGGTTTGTAACATAATGCAAACACGTTCCTAAGATTTCAAATAGAGTAATTTAGGTACTTAAAAAATGATGAATTTTTTCAAATGATGAAATTGTCAGAATTTAAAGTCTGATCAGAAATTGTAATAATTATGCAAAGGCTGGTCGAAATGCTTCCAACGGATCAAGTGTCCAAATTGGAGTGAAACGCATCGGAATTCAGTGCATGTGCACGGGGAATCGAAAGAGCATCCCCAGTATTCGATGTTTCTCAGTCGCGCAAGCCCAGCCACCCTTTCGAACGAACGATCGGAGAGAAATTCGGGGGGCGTGAACGGTCGTAAATTTTTACACTGCAGATTACTCGGTGCCGGGGCAGCGAATACCGCGTTTTAACAGGTCGTAAACTTTTTTTACGCTGCTCAAATACACGCGATACGCGTGTGCGTACTGTCGTGCGTTTGTGTGTATCAATTTTTCAAAAGAATCAGATAAATCGCTCGTGAAAAAGTGCGCTTCAATCTTCCCAAGGAAGTTACATAGAAAATTCTCTCGAAGCTTCTGCTTCATTGTTAACCCTCGCACAGCAGGACTTGGAATCAATTTGAATTCTAATTTTCTAAGAGCCAATTTAAATCGTGAGATATTTTTATCGGGTTCGACAAGAAAGGCAACATTCATTTTAACGGAGTAGGTTGAAAAATATACAAGACTTGAACGAATCTAGAAAGTATCCATCTCGCAAAGAGTTAAAAATGTTTATGAACTTTAGCAGCTCGAAATTACGTGCCGCTAGACTCGATACTGTTGCACCGAGATTAGAAAGTCGCGCAACCCCATAAACTTCGGAAATAATTCGAGATTTCTGAAAGGCCGTTGTTTTCCGAGCACAAAAGTGGCCTAACCGCCTGTCGCTCAATTTATCCCAGGCTTTTGGGATAAATCCGCGACCAGAATCGTACGGTCGATTTTTTCGTGTTTGTTTTTCGCATATTCTCGCGAGACCGCGTATCCGCGAAAAATATTCCCGTCGATGACCCGTGAAATACACGCGGCCGCCACGCCGTCCGCCATCGCCATGAATTTTTAATGTCGAGCCCGATCCCGGATTACCGGCTAATATTTACGTCGATCGCGGACCGCGTTCGGTGAGAACCGCCATTTGCATCGACAGGCGAAACCGGAAAAAAAAATGGAACGAATAAAATGATAGTGCGAACCGTGAAAAACGAGACTGCGAACGATTATGCGAGTGCCTGGTGAAACCGGTTGTTTCGACGCGGCACACCGGGATGCTGCGGGAAACATATTCTCCGCGTGTCCGCGAGGTATAGTGATTCTCTGTCGAACAGCGCGCCATTTTGTGTGCAAAAACAAAAGTTAATGGTTCCTACGGAAAGAGACAATGTGTTGGTGTCTGGCAAACAAGAATAGATTCACGGTTTGCGTGGCAATGGTACTATATAAACTGAGAAGCGAACGAGCACATGATAAAAAAAAACTGTGACTTAAAATATGCGGAGTCACGATAATAATTATTTTATATCGGACACGTTCCTAACAGCCTAGAAACTTTTCTTGAAAGAATATTACTTTCTCGGTTTTGCTGAGAAACTGATTTGTCGATAAGTTAATCTTTCGAGTGAGAATTCTGTTAAATGTTGAAGAGTCTGTAGTAAAAGAATAAAAGGTGTCGTGACAGATAATAAAATCTAGAGTACTACGAAATATAGCAGTACCACTGTTTTAACTTGTAAAGGACAAATCTTTTGGAAAAATAAGGTTTCCACTCTTCTTCTGATTTCCATAAAATAACCCCTGGAAATGCCAAATTTGCATGTACATTCGCAGTCTAGTAATTAAGACGGATGTTTATGCAGATTCGTATTTTCCTAGACAACTTTCTCGACAGTCGAGACAATTAAATTCCCCGGCCAGAAAAATTTCATCGGATAAAAAACAACCGAAAAATCCGATCGAAATTCATTGAAATTTGCAGTGAGTGAAAAATGAATTTCAAAAAAAAAAAACACGCTCAGTGATAACGCCGTTACAGTGATAACAATTACGGGGCTCGGGGGCCGAATGATCACGGACACTAAAACAACTCATAAAAAATTGTTGACACTCGGGGAATTAGTTATTAGGTGGGAGAAAGAGCGGAAAAAACAGAGAACGAAAACAAAAAAACAGCAACGGGAATAATTCAATTCGGGCCGCGCGAGCCACCGAGCCGGAATAGTTGATTGTTATAAAAGGGCTATTAAAATCCAGATCGACAAATAAATCAGAATTTTCACGGAGAATAATAACACCAAGTCAGCAGGGTGGGCGGCGCGGCGGCGAGCGCCCAGTCAGCGGAAACGCGAAAACGTTCGGCCACCGGCAACAACGCGAAACGATTATTAACGAAAAACGCCCACGATGGACCGGGACCGGTGACTTAAATTTTTTAGCCGTCAATTCGCTCGACCGCACGCCCGTCCAATAAACCAACCATAGTCCGTTAGCTTTTAATTCGATTCCCCGCGGAAAATCGACGCGCATTGCAAATAGGAGCGCTCGTTGCACATCAAAGGAAAACATTTGTAATCTCTCTCGCAGATTTCTGATCTCCGGGGATGATTAATTTAATTGAGACATTCGCCCTGTTGTTCTGCAAAAGAGAGAAATATTCGATCAGAAAAAGAGCGAAATTTTCCATTTCACTTAATCGATTACACTATTTTATCACTTTATACTCCATCAATCTGCGAAAATCTTAGTCTTCAACAAATGAACAGAGGATTAAGGTTCTACATTCATTGCGTGTGCTTGTTTTTAAAATAGGATTAAACGCGCGTGTGCTTGATATAATCAATCTTATTTTATGTACACTTTTAAAAGCTGCAATCTCATCAAGGTACATTGTTACAACGTATGATGTAGGATTTGTAAAAGCTCGCGCCAAAACAGCTCTTGATCACACATGCACACGAGATGAAAATCTCGTTTTTCTAGAAACAAACAAATGTTTCTCGAGTACTGCCTACCAGCAACTCCGGCACATTTTTGCCAAATAGAGATACTAGATATTTCTTTCAAGTTTAGAACAGTTTCTGCGTAATTGTTGGTTTCTTTTACAATTTCATTTACCAATTCGTCCGTGAAAAATAATTTGAAATATTGTATCGGCTGTTCAATATTTGTAGAAACTTGTGGTCCAATGAGCTGTGGCAATACACTAAAAGCTATTCTATCTGGAATATGTAATTCTTCCGTAACATCACGCCACTCATCTAAGTCTTGTAACGAATCTTCGCTTTCACTTTCAATAATTCTCATTCTTCGCTTCTTCGGCAGTATAATTCCGCTACTACTACTTGAAGTGTCAGAATCATAAGCAACATTGTCTTCCACAATGTCTTTTAACTCTTCAAAATCAAATCAATCAGTTGAGACGCAACGCAATGCGAGACCCACGAAAGTGTCTCTCGAATTTGACTCGGAGTCTCAATCACTTCAACCACCCTTACTAGAGGCAATAAATTAGCCTAAGAGTCGTAGACGCGTGAGACTCAAGAGATGGGACTCGTTCCATTTTCTCTGCGAGTTTCCGGCACGAGAACATAATAATTTAAGACAGCGTCTGGACAACCTCTGAACACTCACCCCAAATTTCTCCCATTGCTATTTACCACCTCCACCACCATGTTCACATCCCTTTAAAAATCCATCTCTGCGTGCGAGTCGACAGTCTTCAGTTTGTATTCAACCAGTCTGCAACTAGTCCTCATTTAAGTTACATCTTTGTACAGTCGTTCTAATTAAACTACGAGTTATTGTTGTCAACAAGTTGTTCAAATTCTCTACTATTCAAAACACCTCACCCTCAACAAGAACTACCTAGCACGGTTTTAATTAACCAAGCACGAGTGACAGATGCGAGAAAAGTCGACCTAACTGATCTTTTCCCTCAGCTCTAAATTCTCGTCACAATATTTATTTTTCTCCATGTTGCTAACCATAGAAAAGGTCACAAAAATGGTTTAATCGTAATGAGTACAGACTCAGCACGTTTTAACTGCAGATAACAATTGCTAGCGCCGACGATAACGTATGCTAAAAACATTTGGCTCCGCAGCGGAGCCTTCGGAGCGCTAAGGGTTAAAGGATTGCGGTCTTAAGGGAGCGCTGGAATTTTCTTTCGGGGTAACGAGTAGGGTGCTTTAAGGAATTCTCTGCTCGCGAATGGCAGCGAGCGCTAAGGACCGCGCGGCCACTTTCGAGGACGAAAATTTGTCAGCGTTTCTTCGAACGGGTTCGATCAATTCCGCGGGAAAACTCAATTGTTCGGGCATTCGATATAAGTTCCAACGATCGCTCAGGAAGAGGGATTATCTTGAAACAGGCACCCGCGGCCCATTGTTCCCCGCGATTAACGAGGGAACCGACACACCGATCCGGTTCTCCTAACGTTCCCGATCTATCGATCGCGGCGGCGCTCTCGGCGCGGAAGATTAATCAGCCGTCAGAACGTCGCGGATTAATTTATCAAACGAATTAATGAATGAGAGTTATGTGCCGGGCTTACACTCGGCGGAACGTTAATCGCCGTAAAACATGTGTTCGCTGACTGGCGAGGAAAGGAGAAACGTTCGAGAGAATGGATGAGAGACACGGGAGAGCGAGCGAGTGAAAGTGCAAGAGAGAGAGAGAGAGAGAGAGGTAGGAGTGCGAAGCTTCTGCGCGCGGAACAACAATGCGCCAGGCAATAAAAACGGGAGGATGACTAGCGTAAAACGAGATGGAATGAAACGGGCCGCATTCAAGACTCGCCCCGGAAATCCAAGACTTTTCGAAACGAGGGTTTCGCGCGGCCGAACAACCCTTTCCCGGTGATAAAACCGCCTTGAAAGGAATTCAGGCTTCCGGCACGCGTTACCCGGGGGCCCCGTTGATTACAGTAATGGAGCCTCGCGGCCTGCTAAATTGAACATTCAGTGGACGATGAAAAACTGACGGAACGGTTCATATGATTAATTCCGACCGGGGATGAATTCGCTGTTCCAGCTACAGAAATCTTCGCTGTCAAGGATACCTGCTGGTTCTTCAATGCTCGAGACGTTCGTTACACTCCCTTCACTTTCTACAGGAATTCAGAGCCTCGAACGCAACGCCGAGGATTTTATAACTCCGCTTTTCAAAACGAGCAAATGATTTGTTTGCGAATACTTGTACTGCAATGCGTGTTGAACGTTGTAACAATTTTCGTCGAGCAAACAATTTCTCGACGAGAGCATAGCTGTGGTGTCGCGTCGATCCCGGAATTGGGAGAAATCGTATCGCGACTAGGTAAAGGTTTAACGGCGAATGATTGTATTGTCAATCTCCGGAGAACTGGTTTTTATTGCGATGTGGGAAGACTTGGGTTGATTTTAGAATCTCGGTTTTTGAAAGAGTTGTGTTTTTGAAGCAGTTCTGACTTGGTTACAATCGTATAGTCATTAGGAAAGCTCGGATGTGGGTGTGGTTTTAGGAAGTTGTCTATGATTGGTTGAAGGGTGTGTTTTTGGAAGGTGTTGAAAGTGGTGGAAAATTAGGAAGAGTGTGAGTAGAAGGTACATTTGGTTACAGGCGGCTACGGCTATAAAACTACGAATCTAGATACTATAATGGTTTATGGTCATGGTCATTATGCCGCGGGTGGCTAGTTGACCTTCACGGTCGTACAGATGTCCCTTCGCAGAGCGTTTTTACAAACAATAGCTTTGTCGAGAAAGAAAGTCGTTCGAAAATGATCCTCGAACCGAACGAACCATAGACAGCAACTTATCTGTTTATAAGAATAGTTAAACAGTAATTGCTGGCACCGTGTCAATTATGAAAAGTGTGTCCAAACAGGGTCGTCGCGACGTCACGAGCCAATGACGGCGACAATCGCGAAACGCCGTTCAAGAGAAAGAGAAATGGACGTCCGAAAACGCGTGCACAGAAATCCAAGAATAATCTTGAGCCGAGTTTCCGCTCGTTACGGAGCCGGAAAAGCTTGGTCGCGATAAAAGTGCAGTAAAAGGAATCCAAGCCCCAGCCCGGCCAACGAACGTACCGACGTCTCTGGCGCGTTAATTGTAATGGTATTAATTACGATAATGGAGCCCCCATCCCCGGATCCGCCAGACCCCGACCTGGCTCTCTTTCTCTCCAACCACTTATTCCCGTACCCCTTTACCCGCTTTTTCTCTCCCCTGTCCGCCGACCTTAACATCCCTTATTCTCATCCCTTCACACGGAGTCAATTAAGTGGATATCTCAAACGAAAAATTCTAATAAGCTCGCGGGGAACGACTCGGCTACGGCCGAGCGCCCAAGGGAGAGAGAGATCATTATTTTTCCCTTCCCTTTTAAAACAGTTACGTTAATGCCATCCCCGTTAGTTTTATGCTAAATTTAATGAAGCACGACGGGTCTTAGGGCGTTATTAGACCGTCATATCGGCGCTCTCCACTGCCAATCCCGACGAATTCGTTCCACGTTACGCGGACGAACAGCTAGTTTTCGTTCCCTACTTTCGTTCGCTACTGAATTCACGTTCCGGGACTCGAGTCCCACTTCCGAAGGAGAAATCGTCGAATGTTACGAGTAGTACAGTGATTTTTCCTATCTATGTCGCCGAGGCCTGAAAGATAAACGTCGCTGAATTATCCCCACTGCCGCGGGGTAGAGGTCTCGGACCCGGTATTCAATGTTCCCGATCAAATCGTTTTCCCGCTATACGAGGAGACTTCGATCGACCGTCAGCGCACTCGACGCCATCGCGATGATCTTTCGTATCAATCCGGTGGTGGCAGCCGTCGAGTCGATGCGCAGCCGAGTGGCACTGGAGCGCATTCCATCGGCGCTGAATTCCCTTCGGAAGGGTTGACAGAAGAAGAACGGACGACGGGGCGGGGGTGGCAGTGGATGGAGGGAAGAACGAGGGACTTCCGAGAATTTCTACTTTCCCTTCCCCTGGACTCGGAAAGAGAGAGAGAGAGAGTAGCATGAAAAGGGGAAGAGAGCCGGAGTGGCTGAAAGTATTTCCGAAAAGGCAAGTGGGAGCCCATTGTCTCGGCCGAGAGCAGGAAAAACTTTTGTCTTGTACACCCCCCCCGCCCCGTTTCACGAACCCCCGGCGCAAACCCTGTCCGGGGGCTGGCGCAGTGTCAATCGGCGGCGTTCCCGGTCGTCGAGTGTGATACCCCGATGTGCGGGAACAATTGACGATTGTGATACTCATTAATCTCTGCTTTAACTCCCGCCGCGCTCCGACGCCGACCGTGCTAATGAACGACCCCGCGCACCCTGTTCCCCCGACAGTTTCGCCAGCCCCGGATATAGATTTAACTACGAATTTCATTCGCGCCCCGAACCCCGACTATCGGTGTCGCGATTCCTCTGTTATTGCGCCAACAAACAGGTGAAAGGAGTACGCGCGCCGCGAATTCGCACGCGGAATTAACGACAATGATGCACTTTCGACGTAAAAATTCATCCGTGAACGAATAAAGAATTTATACTGAATACGCTACGGCAACCCCTTATACCAGACAACAAATGATTAATAAAGCTGTGTTTCGGGTAAACAGCCAAACGAAGACAAAAATTCAATTGACACAGAGAACTAACAATAAAGCTGCGCTCTTTAGTATAAGTTTAAGAAAAAGAAATGCAGAAAAAGTAGCATCGAAGCTGCATTTTAATTTAAATATTCAACGAAAGAAGTAATTCGTACAACTTTAAAATTAATTTCACGATTGGATAGTTGTAAATGTGTTGAAGGAATATTTAAACCGTTTACGAATGTTAATCACGGCCACGTTGCCGGACGTTTTCTTGGTGCCGCGCGCATTCGAAATCCGTCGAAAGGTATGTAACGAGTTGGCTTTTTACAAGTTACTTTTCCCCATTAATTGCGAGCCCGGTTGCCGCGGCACTTTTGAACGACGACGTCGCCAAAGGACGGAAGCCGCAGCGGAGTCATTTACGCTTCCCTCGAAGGGAATACCATTTCCGGTTTCCGACCTTAAAACCCTTTTGATCGACGCGGAATTACACGGTTTTCTGGTCCCGCGAGTGCGCGAATCGGGGTGAATTTTGACGAAGCGATGGAGTCAAATTTCACGTTCACTTCAATTCAGTTACGTCGAGAAGCTAAGTGGACCGAGCGTGTTAATTGCAGATGTAACGGCGGCGCTCGGTGTCTTAATTAGTAGATATCTCAGATTTTCCGAGCACGAGAACGACGGGGTATCGCCGTCGATGTGAAACGAGTTTCCGGTAAAGCGTTAAATCTCCCAAGTGTTCGGATCTCTCGCCGTTCCGTCGATTAAATAAATCTCACATTATTTCACGAAGCAATGCGGACCGATTGAATTAACGCGGAAAGTATGAATTACTGATTAACGCGGCCCGCTTCTAGGTTTGCTGCCCGTGATTAATGGCACGGCGCCGCCGCGTTAATTCGTAGCTACACCGGGAAATTAATTACTCCAGTCAAGTTATAAATGTCCGCTGGAATTGTGTTCTTCCCCCGGCGACGTAACTTATCGATTTATCGGTGACACGCGATCCCTGGGACCGTGAAACAACAACGACGTGTGATCGAAGAAAATGTTGAGCGGCTGTGGTTGATTAAGTGGACCCTGTTGAATAAGGTTGAAACTGCTTTCGAATAGAAATATACGGTAGAAGGAATTAGGCTCAAATAGAGTGGAAATCATTTGCAGCGCTTAAATGTGAAGTTTCGGAAGTCGGAGAGAGTTGAAATGGAGATGTGCTCGTTGAAAATACATAGAAATGAATTACTTGAAGCTAAACTACATTGCAATGATTTTCGTGAAGATTTACGGAGGTTGAAGACGAGTTCCGACGAGTTTGCGTGAGTTGATGTAGGTTGAGGTCTGTTGAACTGCAATAAAAATAATTTATAGGGCTGAAGTTCGAACGTTAGAGTTCAAATGAACCAGACGTATTCTGACTGAAGAAGAAGAAGATGAGGAAGCAAGTAGAATATCCGTATAAATAAATCTAAGCAAGCTAGGAGAAAGCGATCTACAAAAGTCACGCACAATTTCCAGGAAGTTCGATTCGATTCCTATTCTGAAAATCACTCGGACGACAGAAAACGTCGGCTAAACACGTTCGCGAGAGCAGAACGGGAGAATGATCCCGAACCAGAAGTAGCCCGGCATAAAAACCGGGGCACAGAGACGAACACGGCATAGTCCCGCGTAAATTAATCATTACCGGTGATCGATAACGGCACGATTATTTGCGGACGAGTCAGTATCGTGTTTAATATTTCAACCGGGTCCGGTTTAATGCACGCATCAAACGCGGCCGACTGCGCTGCGCGTTCGCGTTACGTGTCTTTCGTGACATAATAACCGATAATGTCGGCCGTTGTACCATCAATTTCATTCTACGCGAAAACCGGACGGCCGTATCGAGCGTCGCGACGCCATTCGTTGTCCGTTCCCCGGGAAAAAAAAAGCGTCCGGCGGCAACGTGAAATATTTCTCCGCGAGACTACGCCGCGCCGACACGCCGCTTTTAATGCATTTTAACGACCCTGTCGTGATTGAAATGACGAACACAGAAAAGGTATCGAACGGTGTTCGAACGTCGTTTTCTTGCGACGTATCGGAAAAGTCATTGTCGTTGTAGGATTTAAAAAAAAAACGCCAGAACGCGAATCGAATTAACGTGGACGAATCGCGTCGAGCGACATAATTAAAACAACGATTACCGTCGCACCGGATCGATACACGTCCGACGAAATTCACGATCATGCCGTTTCGAGTGCTACCAGATATATTGAATATTCTAGGTATCGATTCTGTGTGCCGAATTCTTCCCGCGTTTCCGGTCTATACTTTATTCGTAATCCGATGCGACGCCGCGCACAGATATCGTAATGGAATCGCGATAAATATTGGCACTGCATAATCGCGTGGCAATGCGTGCCCCCCGGGTCTCGTCCCGTCGAAATTAACTAGTAATTAATAAGGACGCGCGGATCGAGAATGAAATTTTATCGCGAACGTTCGATTTTACCTTCGGCGCCGTTTGTTCGCTAGAATAATCCATAAACTGTACAATCGCTCGGCGTTTTCCGGTGTCGAAAATGGTTAATCGATTTCGCTTCGCTGGCGACGAGTTCTCTCCACTTTTTGACGGTGTACAGTGTTTAATCGCGAGCCTTAATAATTGAAAAAAAAATCGAATCTAATCAATCTCGCTTTGCGCTCGATGATGTTTCTCAAATTTGATGGCGTCCACGGTATTCAAACTGTTTCATAAAATTGATTCCACGTTTTTATTTTGTATTCCATTAACGTCTCGATGCTGCACTAATTTTCCAGCTTAGAGGCAAGAAAACGTTATTCAATTTAGCTCAGTTTTCGCAACTGCAAGGTTTCGCTGAACGCCCGTCGAAAAACAACAAGCTTAAATTTTTCATTCGATGAAGTCTTCCTTGCTGGTCGGAAGATCGAACGGAATACGCGAACGCGAACACGCTGGGGCGGAAACATGATACAAACACGTCGTAAAAAAAAAAATAAATGGAACTAAAAGCCGGCGTGCAAGAGTTGAGAGACACGAGCCCCCGGATAGGAGACGCATCGGACGGGTTTACGAGTCCGTCCAACGACCCCGAGACACGCCTAACCGAAATCGCATACAAATTCTATCAGGATTTTAGTGTCGCCGATCAAACATGCTACAGAGCCTCCCGCCGATGTTCGTGTCTTTCGATCGGCGCGGCGCCGAAATAACGCGCCGGAAACCGGGTCACGCGCACTTCAAATACCGAATCGACGGGGATAATTATAAAAAAATATAGGCTCGTTTACCGAACCCGGGACTGAGCAAATATTCATAGTTTGATTACGCGTTATCGCCCGGAGAAACGAGTCGCCGCGGAATCGACCACCGAACCGACCAATTATCGGTTGCGGAAAGGAAAAAAGAGAATGCGAAACAAATAGAAACGAATATGCGAACGGAAATTAAGCGGCGGTAACGAGCTGAAGGTAATTTAGGGTATTTTAGAATCCTGTTTCGGTAATTGGAATCTCCTGCAAGAGCCGGGAAATCGATTTAAACTTTGGTGTCGCCAAGTTTGATTCGAAGTTGATTAGTGTTTGATTCAAGTTTCGTATAAGTTGACCCAAAGTTTGATTTAAATTTCATTCAAGTTCGGTTCAAGTTTGAATCAAGTTCAGCGAGCTTCAAGTCAAACTTGATTCGAGATTGAGTCAAGTTGGGTTCAAGTTTGAATTAAGTTCAGCGAGCTTTGAGTCAAACCTATTTCGAGATTGAATGAAGTTGAGTTCAAGTTTCAACAAAGTACAGCGAGCTTTGAGTGAAACTTACTTCGAGGTTGAATCAAGTTGGGTTCAAGTTCGAATGAGGTTCAGCGAGGTTTGAGTCAAACTTGCTCCGAGGTTGAATCAAGTTGGGTTCAAGTTTGATCAGAACGGTAAAATTTACAAAAGTTATTCAAGTTTGTGGAAGCATGATTAACGGAACAACAAGTCTACCACGTGATTTGTACTTCTCACTCGATCTCACGGAGAACGTCCGCAGAAAAAGCCGCCGATTAACACAGAATAGAGTTTGATACGAAAACGAGGTCGAATCCAAGTCGTCGTCCAAGTAAATTTACAATTCCAGGACGAAATGAAATCTTTTCAGTCGTACTGCGACGATTCTCGTTAAAGAAGAAGTCCCTGCGCGGCAATAAGAAGCGGACTCTTTAAAATCGAATAATCGCCGAGAATTCACGAAGACGTATTTTCATTCGGCCGGCACAATGCGGGCGAATTAGCGTTTCAATTATTCCGTTTCGCTTAAACGCAGCATTAACTATTTCAGAATTCCGCCGGACAGCTATTACGCCTGTTGAAGAGCGACACAGAACCGCCTAGATAATTCATGTTCGCATAATCGATTTGCCTCAAAAAACGACAGGTTTGTGGCACGATCGATAACAATCGTTCTCGGTGGTGTCGTTGTGAAATAACTTTTCGCTACATCAGACTCGATCACCTTTCGATCATTCTTCAATTCAGCTACGTTTTTATTTCGTGCAATCTTTCCCGGTGACAAACCGCCTCAAATGATTATTAAATTAAATATTAAATACAATAATTCTTCCCTTTAATGAACTCTCACTTTTAGCCGCCCCAATTGTTTCAAGAAGGGAAAACATTGTGGATTCACTCGTGGGGAAATACACTAGAATGGATGCCTGTCTAATAAAGAATTTTCTCAAACCGGGGGGTGTTTTATTTTGTTCGAGGTCCGGTGCTTTCCGCCATCGGTAAATCATTACCAATCGCAGCGATCGGCGATCTTGGTAACAGGTGCGGGCCGGCCAGGCCCGTAACAAAAATGCGGGGGCGGTTCGATCCACGAGAAAGGAAGCCCATTAGCGCTCGCGCGAAAGCGAAGTGGTCGTTCATTCATGAACTCGGCCAGACATAGCGTTGTACCCACTATCGTACTACTATTACTACTACTACCACCCAGGCGCTGCTACTACCGCCTGGTACTACGACACGGCCACGCCACCACCACCACTTTTACGGCACTCTAGCGCGCCGGAGCCGCGGCAGAGTGTGGGTTACGTGTTCCACCGCAAACCGGCACCACCACCACCCTAACCGCCGCTACGATACTGCAACCACCCCCGTAGTACCGCGTTCCTGGCGTTCTTACCGGAGGAGTTTCGAATACTCCTGCAGCACGACCCCGACCCCCTTTCGATCCGCGTTCTCCATCGGCCACCTTGACACTGAAAATCGCCCCGCGACGACCCCGCTACTCCAAGAAATTAATTGGCCGAGCTTCCGGGACTCTCGCTGATGAAACCAGAGGGTTGGATCATCCAACAGATAAACCCTTGTTTGAGCATCGCGTGGTTGAACGCCTTCGTGATCCTGACGGATTTTATGCGTTTGCGATAGGGATGAACGGACGGGGGTTGAAACTGTGAAAGCATTAAAAGAGTTCAACGCGTCAAACGCCATTCCAACATGCACCAAAGTTAATCTACTTCTTTTCTTTTTGCTATATTATTGAATTAGTGAGAAATTAATTATATCAAGGAAAAATCCTTCAACATAGACATCAATTACCATGTACGGTTTGACACCTTGACGTGCATGACTGGTCACTTCCCAGGAGAACATTGAACCCAAAACTCATCGTCATCCCATCGCTCTCCAGAAACAATTTCTCGAGTGGCTCGTAAAACATTAAAGACCGGCGCACAAACAGGATAATCCAAAACCGAAAATTCGATATGTTCTCCCAACATTCTCTACTCCGCCCCTTTTGTTTCTTTTTATACGCCTGTAGAGGACGTTTTACGATCATTTTATAGATGCTCGGCCGCGAATAAAGTTGTTACTGCTGCGAATAAAAACAGCTGGATGGTATACTGTTTTACGAGGAATTCCGAAAAACCATTCTTCCCCCGCGGAACACGAACAAGCGCGGGAATCTCTGAATTATTGATCAGCCGTATCCACCGGGAAGAAGATCGCCTAAAATAGTCCATAAAATGGAAATGTATTTGGCTTTTAATCTCCCCGTCCCCACCCCCCATCCCCATCGACCGAGTCGCGGAAAAATCATTATAACTTCCCCGTTGCGGGATTCTTTAGATTCCACTATTGCTCATTAAATCCTCCTCGGGCAGCTATCAAAATTTTATTACGGAATAATTATGCCGGATAACGCGTATCGATCCGTCCCATCGTTCGAAATTAGAATAGTTCTGAATAATGAAAGGAATTATTGAATTTCCCCGAATTCCTCGGACCAAACACTTCAGATTTTCGAAGCTAATGGAACTTTTGGTCGACGAACTTACTCGACGTCGTATTGATCTTCAATCGGAACTTATTAGCTCGCAAAATAACACCCCAACAATTTAAGAATAATATTTACTGCTTATATTGCTTGGCGTACGTCATATTATAAATATAATTCACTGCTCCATCTGTCTCCTTTAAAATCGTTCTTCTAAAACTGAATAAGCAATAAGATTTATTAGAAAAATTATTTGTAGAGCACAAAGCGAAAGAAAGCTCTCGCTTTAAAGAATGTTTAATCAAATTTTTCCAGAGAACAGAACAATTCATCGCAAAGGACAGAACGCATTCTGCAGCCTCGCGAACAAGCAATTTTCCAACAATTCTCATTCAGAAAATTTAATAAAACGCGGGGATTTATGATATTCCCTTCCCGATTTGGTCTTCTCCAGTCTTAATTTAAAAAGGAACTTTTTAATGGTTTCAAATTGTTTGCTATTTGACATCATGTTTTTAATCGCCGCTGGGGGGGGGGGAAGGGGTATTAATTCTATCGACTGAAACATCCCTGTAACACGTTGTAACGGCACGTTTCATCTTTCGATTCGTTTCGGGAACACATCCCCGTTTATCGACACGATTATCCGGACTTCCCGGCGAACGTGTTCAAACATTCGACCAAGAGAAAATCACTCGGTCGATTCTCTATCTTCTTCCCACCTCGATTCCATTTGAAAACAGTCTCAACCCTCCACCCAGAACATTTTTTTTTTTTTTTTTGAAGCGACGTCAAACGATTACTACGTACCGCGAATTTTCGCGCGGCAGACAGACCCTTGAAAACAGTTCGGCTGACCTATTTTCTTCGCTCGTTCCGAATGACAGGTCGCAATCAAACGTTCCCTGTGCCGAATACAAAAAAAAAATCGAACCTCACCTCATCCTAAATTATATCGGGCGCGAGGAACGGTGGAACACTTCTGTGCTCAATCAAAGACACATAATGTTCGACTTTGTATTTCTTTTAGCGCATTATTTGGTAAAACATTTTTATCGATCTTAGTGAGAAATGTTCATACTAAATCCTTCTTTGGTCGTAAAAAATAATTGCACGAAAGAGCCTCCTGTAGTTTTCACAATTTTATATTTTAGTACATTAAATCATAACACATTCAGGGAGAAATAAACGATTTAATAATATCTAGATAACGAATGGAAATTGATCCCAGGAAGAGGTAAAAATGTCACAACTCAAACTAAATCGAAATCAATATTAAAATAATTTACGTTTTAAGTTTAAGCGTCATTCGAGTACTCTAACATTAGAAGAATTATCCGTTTCGATATTGTACACGAGATTTCACAAAAGTGATCAAGCGTGCTCATGAATTAGTACTCGAAAATCACACGTTAGTGTCCGGAGAGAAACTAAAATACACATTTGCGTAATTCGGAAACAGTTTCGAATGGAATTTGCCTGGAGTTGAACGAGTTAAATTGTCCACAATTTTGCTGACAATTTACAAGCAACGTGTTGGAACAATTTCAACGCGAGAAACTATTTTATTCGGTAGATAATACGGTCGAAAGTTTCCTCTGAATAGACCGCGGCGTTGTAAAGCGAAGCGAGTGCTCGATATCGACACCTTGACCCTGAAAAGCCGCCGAGGTTCATAACTTCCTAACAACTCCTCCGAAACTTTCTTCGTAACGATAAAAAGTAGCCGGAATAAGCAAACGCGATCGAGTCGATGCATCGACATGTAAAGAACGGCCCGGCTGCTTTGAGAAACTCAAACTCAGGGGAGGGATGAGCCTCGATTATGAGAAAGTTTTCGACTGCGAAATTCACGGTTTATTTTCGCTTGAGAATAATCGCTGTGTCGTGGTGCAGGAAATCCATGTGTTACAACCACGTGCTCGAATTACGATTATTTTACTCGTAATCCTTCTGCAGGAGAAATAGTAGTAAAAACATTATAACTTCATACCTTCTATTTCATTCTTTAAATTCTCACACATTGATACATTCACTTATCATTTTCTACTTCAACTATATTTGGATTATCTTGGCTATTTTTCGTTTTGCTCAGTTTCCCTGGTATGATCTATGTTATTTAATTCACTTCTTAGTGCCCACCATAAACGAACCTATCGACACAAACTGCGATTATACTCGACAGTACACAAGTAGTAAATGGCTTACATCAATTTACTTGAAATTAACTTTAAACCGTCTGAAAATTCTACGAACAATAAATCTGTCTATATAAACTACAATTATTCTCGAGATTGCACCCTCAAAAAATTAATTTAATAAAACACACCAGTATCATAATCATTAATACATCAGCCCTTCACAAGGACCTCAACTTTCACACCACTTTTACCTCATACTCGCACAAAGCATTTTTACTATCGAATTTTAACAGATCCTCGAACAAACTCTATTCACAAGATCAACAACGTTCCAACCCCCATGATCGTGGTTCGAAACCAACCACGTGGATACAATGATCATCAAGACTCGTAAGAATCTCGCACAAAGCCTGGCACACAACAACGAAACAAGTCCTACCACCGGCAGCCGAACCAAAAATTGCGGAACCCAAATAGACCCTTACAAATCAAGCTACTCGTGCCCGACCGATCACCATTCATCAACGAAACCTCCCCGTCACTCGTCACTGGATCATGCTCCTCGGGCTCGACTTTCCCAGTGAAAGGTCGTCGCCAAAATTCCAATCGGACCCCTAACGAGCGTGGCAGCTCGTTAGAGTCCTGGTCCGGGACAGCGGAGCCGAGAACACGTGGGCGATTCTCGACGTCCCGTTTGCAAGATAGTCCCATCAGTTTCGGCCTCGAGTCACTATCTCACCCTCTCGGACCATGGAGTTTCACTTACAGCACGAGGATCGAGGGATCGAAGTCGACGGTAAGATCCGTCGATCGTGAGAAAGATCTCCACTTATCGAGTGGTCGGTGTCACAGTGGTGGCGTGGGTAGCAAAATGATCCATAGAGATCATAAAGGAAAGAAAGGAATTCTCACCCCGCAGCAGCCAGGCCTCGCAGCTTCCGCTGGAGCTCCGACCGTAAACACACGTCGGTGGTTGATCGCGCACTGAAGTTACCACCGCGGATCCGGCATTCGACTAGGATCCCACACCGACGGCCACCGACCTCCCCCTACCCGCTGTACCCTCCCTCCCTCGAACGTGGCCACCCGCCCTCGCCCCACCAGCCGTCCTCGCCGACCCGGCATCGACGAACAACCCCCTTTTTCACCCTCCCTCCTGGCCGACACTCGAAAACCGTCACCCAGCTCCGTCATCGTACACCCCCACGCACGGGCAACCCTCGTTTCGACCAACACCTAGCCTAGGTGCTACGAGAACCCCGGCTCTGATGAAGTAGTTTCTTCTTATCTTGAGCCGGAGCGGGTTCACCCGCCTGATCAACCGAGACGAAAATTCCCCACTCCCACGATTGCTCTTTGGGGTGCTATAGTCTGACACATGAGAGGCTGTTGGTAATAGATTCTTCCTGAAATTAACAAATTTCGAGTGATTGTGTTTTGGAAATACAGTCAGCCAAAAATGTCTCCATATTCCAATCCTTGTGTAGGTAACCAGGTACTATATACCTTTACTATATTCCTTGCATTTTTCGATGTCCCCCTAAAACTATCACAACAAAGCTCTGGATGTACATTCTTTGTTCCTTACTATATCAAGTGATGCTGAAATTAACTAGATCGTAGTATAAGGTATGAACTTCATTATCAAGTAACTGACAATTGTCATTAAACTTGCGGATAAAATTCGCGTGGCAGATGACGTGTTAAAGGATGTATGCAGACCTTTTCAACTGGGTGTAGGTGGAAACAGGTGTCAAAGTTGGAAAAGTGGAGAAACAGCAGCTGAATTTCTAGAAAAGGTCTCAATTCAGTAACCTAATACGTGAGAATATAATCCCTGCAGAAGTTTAGCTCCTAGCGGTAATGATTTATGTTAATGTCGCTACCCTATTTGCGCGAGTCTTATCTTTCCCAATATACAGAGAATAACCTGAGTTTCCCAAGTAAATAATTTATGCTAGCTACTTTGCTTATGACAACATTATCTTTTGGGACGCTTTGCCCCTGAAAATCACAATTGATGATACTAACGGCTACTCAATTTCTGCTTTAAGATTCTTATATCTGCAGATACGGAAGAGTTCTACTCCCCAAGACGTCGAAGAGCCTAAGCGCAAGTTTTCCCATAAATTCTACGCTTCTGTACACCACTCCATCGATTTAATGCTTGAACCTACGGCTTGACTCGAGCCGAAGTCCATACATCGCAAATGCCATGTATAATTCATGCCACAATCCAGATACAAGGTGCGCCAGCTTTATTAGTTATTAAAATCAAGAAACATGTGTAGTCAACAGGGCCAAATTACAGCGTTCCCGGGTGACTATTTGTGAGTTAGAACTCTGTCCAAGCTTCAATTCGGAATTAGGATTCTCGGGAACCTATTCACCAACGTTCTTCAGCCACGAACTGCGAAAAACCCGTAATACAGAACTCTGGAAATAACATTCGCAACTTTGTTGTACAGGATTGACCATTTATCAAAGACCTTCGTGCGGCTTTACTTCCCGGGCTACCGAAATGTTTTCATTCGATTAGTTTGAGTTCTGCTTATCCAAGAATCCAATATGCGGACTTTTCGATCGAACGGCTTGAGCATAATCTCGAACAACATGGGGCGAGGTATTGTACAAGGTAGATAAGAAGACTAGATACCCGGGGATGAGAAGTTCGAACGAATGTCTTCTGTTACAATCAATATTTGCCGAGTAATATTTAAAGGGGCAGCTTGAGAAACTATGGAGCGGTTCTTTCTCAATCGTTTAGAACAATTTCCCTCATATTCGAGGAAATTATACAAAATGTTTTCGTTGGAACGTTTTAAATTCTTATATTCTTAAATTATTAGATTGGTGCATCTTTTAAAGAGAATTCTTGGTCAGAAACCTTCATGATTTTTTAAAGTTGATTATACTCCTCCCTTAAAAAAGATCCTATTAATAATTCATGCAAGGGATGTTTGCAAATTCGATTAAAAAATTTATGGCGCCGCAGATTGAAGTAACGTGTTTGCGGCGACTACATAATCGACAAAAATGACCTGCAATTATACATGCCCAAAGCTGTTGACGAACCGAAAAGCGTTAATAACGAAGATGTCGACATTCAAAGTTTATGGCTGGACCGCAGAAATTTTTGTGTAGCGAATACAAAGGCTTACAAAATGTATTTAAAATATGGGCTTCAATAATATTCAATACAGTCTCATTTCGATATTGATTTACGTGAACAGTTCACGCAGGAAATTAAATTTAATTTCACGCCAATTCCTTTCTGAATGGAAACGTGTATTTGCATAAACTTCCGCAGTCTATTTATAATATCTCGCACTACGGGATGCATGCGCGGACACTCTTGGCCAGTCTGGGTATCCAGGCTTGTAGGCAATGCCCTGTCAAAGTAAATTTCGATTAAAACGGTGTTAGCGCGTGTAGGACCGGATACTTCAGGAATTTATTAGATTCCATATTATTAATAATCGCAAACGTACTCTCGCGCGCATTTTCGATGTAGATTAACCACGCTGAAGCTCGTTGAAATCAATGATCATCTAGCAGTGTCCTCTCCATATATGTCCGGAGCAATATGGTCAAATATTCGGTGCATTTGCCAACTCTGTTGCAACCGAAACACAATTTCATTACGTTACAGCATAAAATAAGATGAAAAGTTAAACGGCGCGTGTGTATAAATAAAAAATTCTCCTTTAAATTGGAGAACTTTAGGTTTAAAATAAAACTCACAATCCCGAGTATTTAAAATTTTTAATCCAATCATTAGCGGTAGGTAAACTGTTAACTGGCCGTAAATTATGAATTAAGTTTTGAAATATATCAGAAATGAAGAAAATATTTGGAAAACTCCGATGTGAGGCATAGCGCTAAATATTGGATGAAGTTTTCAGAAATGCGATGTTGATTCTCCAGAACTAATTATCTCGCATTCTGACGCCGGGAATGATTTTAACGCAACCACGTAAGAGGCTGGTGCGCAGGGGAAGGTTAACCATCACGGCTAACCGCGAGATCACCGCGGACCTCGAAGCTTCCGAAGCTCACCGCGTAGGTTCCAGCGGCTTGCAACACTTACTGAATCCGAGGCGATTAATAACAAGACTATGAAAACGCAATTAGAACATTTTCATGGTCAAAGTACTAAGCAAACGTAACAACAAATAATAATGAATAAATAATGTTCGAACGCTGCTCGCAACTTTTAATCAGTTTCCGTGTCGTAGTTTATTTATATAGATACTTTTGCAATTAGCGTACTATGCATATAATTATTAGCCTATTGCTAATTACTATATACGCTATAATCATTACTAGTTCATTACCATAATTAAACAGCTTAGGGCCACTCCGATCCACTTCGTTGCACTCTGACCAACTCCAACTCATTCTGATTCTCTGTTACTCGTTGCGGTTCAGTCCATTCCGCTCTAATACGTTCTAGTTCATTTTGTTTCGGTTCAACCTGCTCCAATTCATTCCGGTCCTCAATTGCCCCCCGCGCTTCCAACTTATTCCGTTTAGCTGTAATACGTTCCGGTTTAAATCGATTTAAACATTCTGATGCTCTCTCACTCGATCCTGTTCATCCTGGGTTGGTTCATCCTAACCCGCTTCTGCTGGTTCCGGTCCATCCTGATTCTCTCCATCCTGGCTTTGATTATCCTGGTCCAGTTCGGCCCGGTCCAGTTTATCCTAATACGATTCATTCTGTTTCTCTTTTACCATCTAATGTCCATCCTAGTCCGGTTCACCCTGGTCCGTTTCATCCTGGTCCAATTCTTCCGGTTCCGGTACATCTTTATACAATTCATTCTATTTCTATCTTACCTTCTCCGGTTCATCCTGGTCCAGTCGGCCGGTTCCTGTTCACCCTAGTATGGTTCATCTTGGTCCGGTTCAGCCGGGTCCAGTTCGTCCTGATTCGGTTCAGCCAGGTCCGGTTCATTCTGTTTCGCTGTGGTTCATTCCGGACCGTTCCAAGCCGACCGATTCATTCCGGTCCATTCTAACTCATGCCAATCAAATCCAATCTTTTCTAAACCATTCGAATTTCCCCTAATACACTCTAATCCGCTCAAATCCTTTTATACCCGCTTGTACCCGTTGCAGCACGCGTGGACATAAACTGGTTCACTTCAGTTTACTCCAATCCATTCGAACCTACACAATTCGATTTAATTTAGCTAAGATTACATCTAAATATCAGTATTTCAATGAGTTTTATGTTTCGTGTGACGACACTCTAACATTCTCACTCAACTTTTGAACAGTAATGTTTTCAAGCACTACGTGAATCCTGTTTCTTTAGCTCAAACATAATATAATAATATCAAAAGTTAATAAAACTGGTATAAATTGTAAAATTAAGAAGAACGCGCAAATATGAAATAATTAATGCATACTACGTTGATGTAGTAGTACATATGGCTCCAGAATTTGAAAATATAATTTTTAAACATACTCACCCCTTGTCTGGTGAAATGTTATAATTTTCACTATCTTCAATAAATAAAAGAGGTACAAGATTTCTGTGTACTAATCTATATTTTATTATCGGCGTACTCGTCGCCGCAAAGACGTTTATAAAAATGTTCGATAGCATATAAATATATTATCACTACATATTTACAGAATATTTATTATATAAATATGATGACGCTGCAATACAATCATGTTGTGATACAATGATTCTGTTCTAACTACAAATTAGTAGGACTACTAAAAAATAAATAATTTCGCGTTACAAGCTATTGTTATTAAAATAATTTCAATTAAGAATGAATGGACCCTTCATTTTAGAAATGCTTCTGGCAGTATATTGCTTCAACTGCGCCTGCTGCACATAGAGTAAATCGTTAGAAAAAGTTATAACAGCTGATCTTTGATGGAGATTGTTACTATCGTTAAGGCTATTATGCTGCACTGTATAAAAAATTCCACGTGCGTAAGATATGAAATGTACTCTGGTTAAGACTAGCTTTGTGCGGTTAGTAGCGTTGAAAAGTTCGCAACGCTCTCTTTGTTCGATATAGTAGGATATAAAATTAATGCGATTCCTTTACAATTCCTCCTGCCTAGTTTTACATGTATATCTCTTCAATCAGATTTTTCTAAATATTTTACAGTCTTCCTTTTCTAGTCAATATTCACATATTGCCCTGTAACCGTGGCTGTTTGATGATATCTTCTTCTACCAGCGAAATCCTCGTTCTCCTCATTCAGTTGAGCTGAACACGTTTCAACTCCTGGATGGACCGGAGTAACAACAATTTGCTCGTAGTCATAAACTTTCCTTCTAAAATTGAAGAAATCGAACGATTAATCACTGTATTATAAATGTAGTAAATTAACATAATGCTTTTAATGATTACCCCATGAGCTTCAATAACGCTATCTTCAGCCAACTGAAGAATTTAAATTCTGATGATACTCCCGGTTTCACAGCGGGATTAGCATGACCAACGTAGCTCCACACAAGGAACACAACGACTATGTTGGCAATAGCATAACCCCAATGTACGAGAAACATTATAAGCAACTTGATAAGGCACTGAAAATCACACTCTCGTCAAAACCATATTCACGCAACTTATACACGTAAAACGTATGGAAACTTACGCCTAATAGTGAAAGCCATCTGTTACACAAAGGACTGTACCAGTTTCCCAATTTATTATGGATGTGAATCTTTCGTTCGGTATTATCCGCGGGGCTAGTATTTTCATCAACACTCGGCGAGGAGTCTATATAAACGTTATTCTCAGAGAGACTAGGATTTCTCTATAAATAATTTCAAAATAATTTCTTATTATCGCAACACAATGGCCTAACATTCACATGTACTTACAACGAGATTTTTATGCCTGATTCTTTCAGGAAAGAGATTATCCAAATCATTGTCCATGTCCGGTATCGAATTATCCCTACTCGCTACTCCATAATTGCGGTCAAACGTTGGAGACTGCGTTCGAAATCTTTGCTCTCGAGTCAACTGTATATCAAACGTTTGCGCAAGAGCAAAATACGCGTAATCTAAGCATGCGTAAGTCAAGAGGAAAGGCATTGTGACAATTGGCGCGAGCGTGTTAATTTGCCCAGTGATGATAAATGTCAATGTAACAACGGCAACCACCATCATTGCGTACACGGGCACTTTGTTCGGTCCCCTCTAAAGAATAAGTTTAATTTCCTTATAGTAAGCCTAATGAATTGAACAAAGCTACCCATCGCTTTGACTCACCCCTCTTTGTAGACAACTCATCCCTGGTATAACATTTTGACTAGCAATGGACTGAAGAACTCGAGGTGTGCCATACATAGCACCCAAACAACTACTGAACGAAGACACGTACAAGCCCGCCAACAATAATACCGAGATACCTGACACCTTTGATGCAATCATAAAGTCCGTCAGGAGTGCGTTACGAGTGCACGTTGACGCAAGAAATAGAATAAAACATAGATACAAAAAGGTTCTGAAAATAGAAAATACAATATAAATTCGAGAATCCGGAAATTTTGTCGCAACCCGACAATGTCGGGTTCTCGCACAACTCTAACATGTAAATTTATGTAAACGTCTGGTTGCGATAATTACCCAGTTCCAACTGCTGCTAGGGTACCATTAGGGATATCAGTGGACGGATGTCGTAAATCCCCACTCATATTGATACCAGCTAAAACACCAGTTACAGTAGGAAAGAATACACCGAACACTGTGAACCAACTATATCCATTCTGATAGTTAGGGAAAGTGTTATTTCTTAAATTTCCTGAAAACCAGCCCTCGAAGCCAGCCTCTACAATATTAGCAAAATTACACAGGTATTCAATGAATTATTTGTTAGAAAGCACACAGAATCTTACCAATATTCACATGAGTAAAACTTCCCACCACAAAGTCTACTCCAGCAAGAAGTAAAATTAACAGGAGAAGGAATTGAAGTTTTATGACCCATTTGACACCAGCAACATTGATAACAGATAACAAAATAACAGCTGCACATGCAAAACCACGCTCTGCCCAAGCAGACTCTAAATGTACCAAACCAGCCATAGATTCTCCAAAACCTAACACATTCAATGCACAACCCACCGCCTACAAAAATAGTTTCAAGTAATTTTCCATTATTGTTACCAATTGCTATGCTGCCTCACCTGTCCAAAGCAGTATAATAGCCCGATTGATCCACCAAATCTTGATCCTAACACGTGTGACAACAAAAAATAAACTCCTCCACTTTCTACTCGACACCTTTCACATATTCCCACTGCAGATAGTACAGTTACTAGTACAGTGCATACTGAAACAATCAGAAATCTCTTAAGTATCTATCTATTAAGTAACGACTTTCCATTTACACCGAAAGCCGATGCAGTAACATAGCATGAACGTAAAGTCTACAGCTGATCCTTACGGGCCTACACAGCATAAATGTTAAGTCTACAACCGACTATATGCTTATATATACAACTATATGCATTTACCTGTAGATAATACAATTAGTACAGCATTGAGAACGCCGGCTTGTCCCACTATCCAACCAGATCTTAAGAAAACAATTACTCCAAAAATATTTATTAGACAAGATGTA
Organism: Halictus ligatus; assembly: GCA_028454255.1. NCBI lineage: Eukaryota > Metazoa > Arthropoda > Insecta > Hymenoptera > Halictidae > Halictus > Halictus ligatus. The sequence goes on along the minus strand of CM052139.1, from coordinate 4,580,493 downwards.
AACACACCGTCCCAAGTTCCAAACAATACTGGTTGAGAAATGAAAAAGTTTGATTTCCACCAAGGATCTGAGCTCTGACAAAATATGAAAAGATATAAATACAAGCATTACTTTGCTTGTTGCAATTACATATTCTTACATATTACATATTCTTACATATTCTTGGGCAAACAGCTCATTTGCACCTGTTTGATACATATCTGGTCCAAGTTCTTCGTACTCTCCATTATTCCTTCTTGTTTCATTATTTCTTTGAGTTTCTACATTATGCAAGCCGTACCTGGACCAATCGATGTCTTTATTGCTCGTAGCATCTCCGTTTGACATTTGATTTCTATCATTGGATTCCATGTTTCTATTCATTAGGATACCGTGTACAATAATTAGCTGCTCTACGGTAACAATATCAGTCTTCTTCTTTCAATTCCGACTTTGTAAAAGTAGTATAGAATATATTGATAAACAAATAGAAAAGTTCTGTCTAGTATGCCTCATGTCTAGTAATGCATAATCTCATAGTACATAGTACATAAATCATTGATTAACACTGTTCAAGCAAATGTTGTAGCTGCTATTATATCTTTAATAAAATAAATATAAAATTATTTTGCTATTTCACCAATGAAAAAGCGTTCGATATACTTAATACGTTTGTTGTCAATCTTAACGAGGATAGGTTAGAATACGTTCTCTGCGTGTATGTACATGAATCAGTGGCTATCGCAAGCCTCCACTGTGTCATCGAAACTTAGCAGTGTCATATTTTTTGCAGTTTATCAATTTCTTATATAAATCTTATCGTTTCAAATATATCACCTAGTGGTGACGTGTTGTTCCACAATAGAACGACCATTTTTGATCTTTCTAACGGTACTGAACGGTACTATGCAGGTATGGGTTGAGTGTTTCATATACACAGCGTGTGCAGTATGTACTTACTCCACACGTCTTTGCTTTCATTGGCTAGCGTTCCGTAAAGTCTTGCCTCACACCAGACGTGTTAAATTGATTTAATATTGAAATTACTGGATATTTCAAATTTTTTATTTCGTAAAAGTTAGGAAACAAATTCATTCACTAAATGTCGTCAAATGCATTCTTGCCATTTTTATAATTAAAAATAAACTATTTCAATTGTCGGTAGTCCTAATGTTACCTGAATTCCACGAAGGCATTTAATAAACATAATTTGACTTTAAAATATACATTTATTCGTATCATTTATAGATTGTAAACAAATCATACCCACATAAATGTATCAATCTAGAAATACATTCATTCGTGACGACGCATTCACTCCATGAAGGTAGAAAATCCAGATAATTTCAGGATTTATTGAGGTCATTGTTCGTTTGCAACATAATGACTACACACAGTCTCAAAATACAACTACACTCTCCTCATTCACGTCTCATAACGCAAAACATACGTTTTTTTTTTGTCAGTTCCCGCAAGGAAACAATTTGAATGTAATATAACAATAATTCATAATTCTATCCCGCGAAATATTAATTCCTGTATTTACAATAACATTCATGCTCCCCTCCTCCATTTTTCACCGTTACTGAATTTTGTCATTTCTCGGCCACTCACGCCACAGGTACCAATTCCTACACGACCATTTACATTTTCTGGTGTGGCAAATATACTCTTTTTAATTACACCTTTCTTTGAAGACTGCTCATGTAACATAAAAAACAAAACAATATCAACGATTGATCAAGTCTTTTATAAATAAATCAGACTGCCGGTGTTACCTTGTTTGTAAATGCTAGCCATTTGTTTTTCTCCATTTCACGTTCTTCCTCTAGTTCTTTAAATCGTTGAAGTTTCCTCTGTTTCTTTTTCTTTAGGTATTCCCTCTGTTTATTGGGATCCGAACCTGCTACTGCAGCAGCTTGCATTTTTCTGTAAATTAATTAAGTTATCTGACATAGGTGGACTTCAATTAAAGTAACTTAATAAAAACCTGCACCAGGACAATATACTGATACATGTACCATATATTTTCTGCTAAATCTAAAAGTATTGCGACTATTTAACAGATAAACATTTATGAAATTCTTATAATTTGAATAATAAGAACTATTTTGATTTATTTTACAATAAGTGGACATGTACTCTGGATTTATAAATGATGATAATAACTTAGGGTTTACTTAATTGTTCATCCATTACAATAAACACTAAAACCGTACATGTACAATAAAAGTAATATTTCAATAAAATCTGATATTTCCTGTTACCTTTTCCTGGTTTCCGGCAATGTACATAGATAGCGCATCACCAAGGGATAAATCAACAATATTGGAATTTCAGGTCAAGGCACATCAAACAGTGGAGTGATTATCATGGCCAATTAGGAATAGAGGGATAAGGAGAAAAATTAATGATTAGCATTATAAAACAAACGACAATATACTTTAAAATCTGGCGTATACTCAAACTTAGGAAGGATTGTATTAATCTTAAATTATTAGTGAAAGAAATAAAACATACTAGCCAATCACTTACTTTGATTTCTGATCTGCCCAATCCGATGCTGGCCTTTTTGCTACCGATTTTAGTTGACTTAGCATCGTGACGTCGGTATTTTTATATTCATTGAAAGTTACATTCACGACTCCATCCTCGTTTATTGCATCTATGGTTGCTTCATAGTATCTGAAAAGTTATACATTAATCATAGAAGATACGTTACTTGTGAACAGATATTCAACAGGGTCACGAGAATGCCATGAATGAAATGATAATGGCTGTCAGTTAAAGTATGTCACAAGTGTTTTGTGTTTACAAGTTGCTTGAATGATAGGTAAAACAACATTAGCTTCACGATAGTGTTACTAACGTTAAGGTTTAGTGAATTCTAAGATTATAACACGAAACAATAATCACAAAATATTGGTTTTATCAACTTGAGACACCGAAAGGGATAATAATATATCGTTAAGTGGCATTAAGAACTACTTACTTGCCATCCTCGCTCCAGGGTGCCATGCACTGATCACCAACCTTCCATTTATTGGCCAAAACTGCAAGTAAAATAGGATCTTTAGCATCCATGCCATTGGCTTGCCTTTTTTCCTGTTGTTGTGATTTAATTAAATCATGTGTCAGCTCTATTACTTCCTCGAGATCAATTTTCAATTTCAGGAGTTCTTCATTTGTTGGATCCGTGGTAAGTGCTGCTTCCACCTAAAGCGAGAAAACCGAAAATTCATTTCTGTCCAAGAGCTCGTAAACAACGACGGGATCACCAAAAATGGACTCGCCATTCCACCATTTCGATGAGGTTAAGCAAAAAACAAAAGTCTCACCTGCTGGAGCTGCAGTTTATAATTCTGTAAATCGTCCATGACGAGGCTTGGATCAGCAGTGTGTTAACAAACCCGAAAATAACGTTTGCTAGCGGTTCTTTTCTTTCTGAATGCTACTGTCAAGAAAGCAAGTAAAAGCGAACACTGGCACTGGTGAACACCCTCTCCGATGTGTATGTATATACACGACGACATCTATGACACGAATCTAATAAACCCAAGACAAGCCATAAGATGGCATATCTGTAGCGCAGCGTTCGGCAAACAACAAGGCATTAAATACAAGCCCCTTTTACTTTATCATAATATAAAAAAGCAAGTAACGATAGATCCTTTTTGTACTACAAAATACAGTTGATTTTTCTTCTTATCTTATTTGAAAACCCTTTTTCCCGGTCCCAATTTCTGGTCGGTAAATCAGCTTGCACTCACAAGTGGCGCCATCAGTTAGAGACTAATTTCATGAATCAGATGATTCTTGCCTTGCCATTATTTATATATGTAGTACAAGTGACACAACTTGAGGTTATGTACAAGTATGAAAAATACTTTCATGTTCTTGTAAATATATGTATACAAATGTATAAACTTTAATTAGATATATATTTTATGGTACCGCTCCAACGTTAAATGCGGGTCATAACGTTGCATTGGTAAAGGTAAATATTTTTAGCATGCTTTGTTTTATATTGTAAGCATGAACCATGTTAATAATGAAGGAAATTAATTACTTTTTATAGCTTTAGATGGTTATATCTAAATATCTCGTTTGATTCTATGAACATGTTATTCCTTTGAGGCTGTTAAAGAAAGTAGGAACACCATGGCTATTGATCCTGGAATTATATGTTTCCGTCATTGCACCTCAAAAAGCATTTTTTGCAAAAGGGTTCTAGAAGTGTGTCCAATTTGTCAGTCACATATTTTGGATTATGTTATAGAGCCCTTTTTAGTACCATACCCATACACAAATGCAATGTATCATCCAGCTGCTATAATTGTTAGACCATCCCAAGGCACATTCATAAATGATTATGATGTGTTCAAAGATTTGCATATAGGAATAACAGACTCAAGTGGAGTTATTTATGAATATGATAAACAAGGCATCATCTTGAATGACCGATCAAAGTGGACAAGTTGTATTGCATTCAAAATAACTCCAAACTCTTGGGATTGCCATTGGGATGCAACTCTAAAAAATATGTTAGAGTCTGCAAAGTGGAAGTCCGAAAATTATGATGAAACAGCAATGAATTGCTTTGACTTTGTTATGGAGTTCCTAAATAATTTGCAATACATGAACATAAGATTTGAGAGTAAAGCAGATTTCTGCAACGAGTTCATTTTATCAAAGATTCAAGATGCAATTAAATACAATTGCATATTTAAAAAACTTGAAAATCATGACTTTTTTATATCATAAGCATCTTTCTCTTTTTTATATTTTATTTGTTTTCTTTTTTTTAAATTTTGTATTTCCATATTTAATTACAATGAATTAAACAATAATTTATTTATAAAATTGTAAAGAGTGTTTTATTTTCTTATCCTAGGTCAATTTAATAGTAACATGAGCTTGAAAAGAATTGGACTGCCCTCTTTGGGACTACGATATAGACAGAGGTTTTACCAGTGCATACGAAATGCATCATCCACAGTTAATGAACACAAATTTGATGTTATTGTAATTGGGGGTGGTCATGCTGGAACAGAAGCCTGTGCAGCAGCTGCCAGGATGAATGCTAAAACTTTATTGGTCACCCACAAGAAAAGCACAGTTGGTATGATTCCTATTTATTAAAGGTGTGCGAAAACCTGGAAATGTCGGGTTGGGCGGATCGAGAATTTTATTCGTGATCAGGATAAGTTCTTGAAAATTTCAGGATTTCCAAGCGTATTCGAGTTTTCGAATGTGTCGAGATTCTCGAAAATCCCAATATTATCAGATAGCTAACATTAACGGGTTCTCGACCATCTGTGCTATTGATACAGTGAAATAAAGCTTTGCGGAATCATAGTTCAGAACAATGTTTTGACTGAACAGGAGAAATGTCGTGCAATCCATCCTTCGGTGGAATCGGCAAAGGGAATCTCATGAGAGAAGTAGACGCTTTGGATGGAATTTGTTGTCGTATATGTGATCTGTCTGGGATTCAATATACCATATTAAATAAATGCAAAGGTCCAGCTGTATGGGGTTATAGAGCACAAATAGACCGTGATTTATACAAGAAACATTTGCAGGAAGAGCTGTTCAACACTCCCAATTTACAAATATGCGAATCCTCTGTAGAAGATTTAATCATCCAAGGAGATTCTCCAAGTTGCCACGGAATAATTCTTAGTATGCTCATATTATAACCATACTAAATCTGTTTTTCAAAAAATTAAGAATTTACTTGTTGTAGGGGATGGTACAAAAATATACAGCGGAGCAGTTGTTATAACAACTGGCACCTTCCTGAAGGGTCAAATCAATATTGGTTTAGAGAAGAGACCTGCTGGAAGACTTGGCGATGAACCAAGCATAGGTTTAGCTAATACATTAGAACGGATTGGATTCAGGATGGGAAGATTGAAAACTGGTACGTACCACTTTAACTATCTTTCTTAGATATCCATAGTATTACATTCACGAGACCATTGTGTTATTTAGGTACTCCACCACGAATAGAAAAATCTACCATAGATTTTTCCAAATGCAGTTTGAAGTTGCCGGACGAAGTATCAACACCTTTCTCATTCTTGAACGAGACTGTCTGGCTACCCGCAGAGAAGCAAATAAGCTGCCATCTAACATTTGCAACGGAAGGTGTGTCCAAAGTAGTAAAAGAGAATTTGCATTGCAATTCGCACATAACGGAGGAGATAAATGGGCCGCGATACTGCCCAAGCATAGAGAGTAAAGTGTTAAAATTTCCCACCTCCGAGCACCAAATTTGGTTGGAACCAGAAGGACTTGACTCGCCTGTGATATATCCCTCGGGATTATCATGCACCCTTCCAGCAGAGAAGCAGCAGGAGCTGATTCAGTACATACCAGGATTAGAAAATGCCAAAATGTGTAAGTTTCCTCTCTTTTGATCATAATTAGACTACTGATCATATGCATTCATGGTAAAAGTAGGTAAATTAAGTAGAAAACAATGGAAATATTTAAAGAATTTGAAAACACTTTTCTTTTACTTTCGACTTTTTAAAACGATTAAGCAAATAAATGTTTGTGTGGCTTTAGTATCTTGCAATTAATCCAGACAATGTTGATTTTGCATAAAAATCCGTAATCTAATCATAACAAATTTTTCCGATCGTGTGACTAAAAATTGTACTATGTTTCTGTAGTGAAACCTGGCTACGGTGTCGAGTACGATTACATAGATCCTACAGAGTTGAACGTTAAATTGGAAACGAAGAGGATACCAGGATTGTTTCTTGCTGGACAGATAAATGGCACCACTGGTTACGAAGAGGCTGCTGCACAAGGTATAATAGCGGGCGCTAATGCTGCAGCTAAGGTTTGTAATTAGTTGTACCAATCTCCGATTCAGCTCTATTTTGAAAATAACATTCAGGATTAATTTACCAGGTTCTCAAGAAGAAATCATTGATAATAAGTCGGACAGAGGGCTACATAGGTGTCCTTATCGACGATCTCACTACTCAAGGGACGAACGAACCTTACAGAATGTTCACCAGCCGCGCGGAGTTTAGGCTAAGCCTGCGACCCGATAACGCCGACCAAAGGCTCACCAGGAAAGGATACGAAACGGGTTGCGTATCGGAAGAGAGAATGTCGAAGACGGAAAGCCTTCTGTCGAAATTACAAGATGGTATAGAGTTGTTGAAAAGTGAAACTCGATCTTCCACACAATGGCGAAAGTTGCTGAATATGCGCAGAAGCAAAAGTATTCGACACAAGACTGCCTTTGAAGCGTTGGCCATATTCGAGTATCCCGTGTCCATTGAAGCGTTAATCAAAATACTTCCGGAACGATTTCAACATTTAGGCGACGATCCAAGAGTCGCACGAAGATTGGAGGTACATACTGAACATCATTTTATGCAGTCTTTATGCGATCTTCTTTGGTGCTATCGAACGCACATCAGAGTTGCCGCGTGTTTCACTACAACTAATACCGGTAAATCAGTAGATGCTCATCGTTGATTATTATGACCGCTCAATTGATCTTCTAGATAGAGGCGCTTTACGCGCGCGGGATCGAGGAACAACAGCACGAGGTCAATGCAATTCGCAAGAACGAGCAGATGATCATACCTCCGGACATCGACTACAACTTGTACGTTTGATTATTGCAATATTCAAAATACTATTGTAAACAATTGCAACTGTTTTTGTGTATCGTTTTAGACGAAAGTTGAACTTATCCCTTGAGGAAAAGGAGAAATTGTCGAAACTGCAGCCGTATACGGTAAGTACACGGGTTGCGATATCTAATTCTAACATCTTAAATTACTTGCAAACTGTTTGTTAAATGAACAAATGTTCCGAAGAAAAATTGTGTGACATCAAGGGAGGTCTGAAATGTAGTAATTTTTGCTATTTTACTTTTATTTTGCTTTTCATTGACCTCTGATTGGAAATTTAATAACAAGCAGCTAACGAACGATTTAAGGTGACAGAATTAGGTGCATCATCCTGTTCATGAAATAGTAACTACTCTGACCGATATTTCTATTTCATGTGCATGACCACAGATAGCGGCAGCCAGTCGAATCTCAGGCGTGACTCCAGCGACGATTCTGCGACTGATATATTACATAAGATCGAATCCATGTACTGTATAATGTCGATATAGCCTAAATAAACAATTTCACCTTGAAGCCTGACCGCGGCCGTTCCAGATTTATTTATTATCGTGCGCGGTCTCGCTCGACGGAGCCAACGAGGCAAGTCACACGCCGAGAATATCGAACGGAATCATTTACCAAACGTCGACCCAAATTCTGAGGATGTCACTCAACTATCAGCGAGTAAACGTTCGACCTACGAACTGAGTAAACAAAGGGTCGTTGCACCCGTCGGTTCGGCCACCGGATGCAACGTGGTTGCTACCATCGATCTTCCTTAAATAAAGGCTCGCCTATTCGACAAGAATTATCGAGCGTCGATGTTTGCCCCCGTTCCGAAACGTTTGGGATTAATGACGACACTCTCGTCGACGCGGTACCGTTCCCTCTCGCTCTCCAGACTCGGAATTTAACGCAACGCCGGGGACACAGATCTAATTAACCGGCTGTAAAATTCGTACGTTTAATAAGAGCCCGACATTGTCCCCGACTAACAATGCGGTCGAAGTTTCCGGTTTCGCTCGGCTAATGCCCGAGTCCGTGACAGGGAAGTTGCCTGATTGAATTAGAAAGGGTCTGTCCGGTTCCAAACTTCCCGCTACCGAATCGATGATGCATACCCGGGGCAAACGTCGTTACACGATTATTGGGCTAATCAATTTAGATTCTATGGGCGCGTGCACTGGCGCCGTCGCGTCGTTGTAAATCGGAGAACTCTGCGAACGGTGCTCGAGGTCGTTCCGAATTAGACTGCGGATGTTTATCGGAACATAGAGATTTTTATGAGCCACTTGACCGTCGCTGCGATCGAACAGACATTCGTTTCGCCAAAGACAGGCTAGCAGATACTTCGGAAGATTTTAGGATACGCCGAGTCGCTCTGATGATGAAGTTTCTACGAAATCGCTTCCAGGAACGCAATCTGTAGGACAGTAAGGTTCAGGATAGTTCAGGGGGTGGTGAATGAAAGTTCCCGGCGAACGTACTAACAGTTATCGTTTATTACCATTAGTGCGATAGTAAATACTGTTACGATACATTGTACAGGAATGGTGTACGCTTCGGTCGTAGTACAGGGTCGTTGTAATCGTAAACTCTCTACCATAAGTGAATCGACAGTCCTCTACATGGTGAATCGAGCCGAGACGAGCCCCGCCGCAAGGCTCGTCCAGGTTGGGCTCGAACAGTTAATACTATTGTCTCTTTCTCACACACACACACGCTCTCTCTATCTCTCTCTCTCTCTCATTTTCTCTCAATCTGTATACATATAGCCTCCGTATTCTCTCCGAAGAAATCCGCACGCGTTTCTTCACAACAGTCTGCACAACATCGAACAAAAATTGGCTGCTGCATCGGACGCAAGCCGTGCGCGGACGTGAGTGTAAAAAATGTACAAAAAGTGAAAGATTTTCGCGAAACCAGCGGGGACCACCTGGAGTTTCGAGTGATCTAGGCTCGGAAGAAGAAGAAGAAGCGTTCTCATGCGACTCCGAAAGATGTTGGCGCGACATACCGACGCGACGCGCGTACCATCCGCGACCGTCGCGATGTTAAATTCAACGTTGGATTTTCCGCCGCGGGACCGCGTGCACGCACGTAAATTACGCGATGGCACGCGGCACTCGATAATCGGCCGAGCCATTGCTCGAACGACTACGGATTTTCTCCAGGAACGACCATACTCGTCGGTCGTCTCTCTCCTACCTCCTCGCTGGAGAACGCACGTTCGGTCTTCTCTCAGGTGCTGTCCGCGTGATTCGCGCGATTCTCAAGCTTCACCTTAACCCTACGCCTCTATACTGGCAAGCTACCGAGTACACTACCGCTCAAAACCATTTGATCGCACAACGATCCAATGGATTCCCGAGATTCTTCGATTTTATCCACGCTACATTCAATTTTTCCTCGGCGCTCAAGATGGCATCTCCATTCTACTCAACTTTTGTACCGTAACTAAACGCTCTGCATCGATTGTAAGAAACCGGAGTTAAAATTTCAGTCCTTAATAAGTTTAATAAGCTGTATGATATATAAACTCTCGCAATTTTTTCACTCTTTTACAATTTCAGTGAACAGTTGGCCTGGTCGGATAAAAACGGTGCGAGATCGATCGGAAAGCAAATAGCCCGTGTTGTCTCTTATTTTCTGTATTCCTAGAAACAGACTGTCGTGACTGACCAACTATTTCTGAGCGATAGTGTACGCACAAACGCGCGTGTATACCAGCTACCCTAGAGCTATCGATTCGAATCGTGTACTTACCAGAGACGCTCGCGTACATCTCGCAGGATAACGCGGCTATCCCGGCAATATCAACAGCGCTACGCCTAATACATTACCGTTCATCTTATTGTTCGTACGCCAACAACGTCTACTCCGAATAAATTAGTTTAAGGCTACGGGTGTCCCTTGGCTTAGGTTATCTTAACTACCTGACTAACTATCCGCCGACTACGACGGACGTTACGTTAATGTACACTGGGGCCCGATCGACCGGCAGATCCTACAGACTCGAGCGATCTTCGCAGAGTTACCATCCTTATTGCTTTCAGCCCCCCCCCCCCCTTTAAATCATTATTACTTTTTGGTCGTTAAGAAACTCAATTTATTAGATGCACCAATAAACGGATTAGAAAGAAAACTGCTAGCCAAAATTCATTTTTCTCGGGAAGACAAAAATTACAGCAGTCGGAACGACTTGAAATGATGACGTGCAGCAGAGCACTATTGAATAATTAAGCTGTGCTTTTTAATATTCTGAAAGGTGTCTCTAAAAGATGTAGAAAGATGTAGAAGTTCACATTTGTATGAAGACATCTTCCAGACATTTTTATTTTCAGAGATGGTAGTTAATGATTGATGCAGTCGATTTTAATTAATTAAATAGGGCTGAAAGTGTAATATTGAATAGTTAACTAGATACGTAGTTGACTACATACGGATGCAGAACATTTTTATTTTACACACGAATCCGGCAGTCTGTCAATAACATTTGTCTCTAATAAAATAGAAGATGTCTACCGTTTTAATTTTCGGGAATCGCAGCAGCGGCAGATTAGGGATCAACCGGCTGGATTGCATATCGGTGCAGCTAATGAACTTCATTTCCAGCTTGTGTTCAGCGTGCCATTGTCCATTTTGGCAGCCGATTGTCCGCAAAATGGCCGCGTAGCCCCGCGGTCTATGGGATCTGCCGGCGTTGCCGGACACCTAATAATAACTTACAGATTTAGTGGGCCGTTAGAGCAGCGTTATCGTCCAAATATCGCGATCCAACGTACGCGGTAATTATACACGTAATACAATGACGAGTGAATGCTATCTACAAGGATGCGATGGCGAGCGGCGATCAATGGAGGACGAGACGCGCGGCGTCGGGTTCGTGGCCGTGCGTCCATCTTGGACAGATGGACCGTGGGAGACGTTTAATTGATCCTTGATCCAGAAGACGAGAAAGTCCCCCGACGATTGAGTGCCACGCGGCGGCCGTCGTCGTGCAACGTCGCGCATTGTTCGCCGCGATTATACACAGCGAAAGGGGATTTGTAACGAAGTTACAGCTCGTTAATACACTAATTACACGGTGCCGTTCGCACGCTCGCATTGTCACGCGATTAACTCGCATCAGCTACAACCTGGCACGCACTAGACGCACGCAACGCGAGGACGGGGACGTCGTCGACGTCTCTCTTTCTTTCGAGTCTCCGGGCTGGAAAATTTCCTGGTTCCCCCCGTCATCGTCATTAAACGCGAACGACGCCCTCGTCCGCTCTCACATTCACACCGAAGAAGAAAAGGAACTAAGGAGGCTCGTGAAAAGATCCGCTCCCGCTCGAGGATCGTGAGTGCTTTTTCTCCGAACACCAGTCTCTTTTTTCCAATTTTTTTTTTGTCAAGACCATGCTCGCAGTTTTAGAGGATCCTCGAATGGGAACGGAAAGCTTTTTGGCTAGCATGAGCGATGGGTGCGCGCGGCTCAGTCTCTTGGGTGCACCTGAAGAAACATATGACGACGATTTTACTCTCTGCGGCTGGTTCGTGCCGCTCGTCAAAGGCCGCGCACGTGTTGCTTGGCGAATAGCAAAACTCGAGCGCGGCGTTATTAACTCTACATAGAGGTTTTATGCGGTGCGTGCGATCGCTGCCCACTTCCGATCACGTTCGCCGCGAACTCGATCCGGAAATCGATATCGACGCTTGTTTCTTATACCTGTCTTTCTCGCCGAGGCGGCTCGGCGCGAGCTATTACTCCACACGGTTTTCAAACTTCGCGATCTCGACGGGGCCGGGACTCGAACCTGACCCCATCGACGAGCTACCGTGATTAATTAACCCCCCCGAGAGCTCGTTAAACTACGAACTTACTTATATCATTACCTGGCGTGATAGACGGGTATGAAGTGGCGTAAAACTACACTTTCTCCGAAGAAACTTGCCGTTTCGTATAGAAACCGTTCCCTGTCGGTCCATTTTTGCATTTAATTTGAACTGAACTACAAACATTTATTTGTAACCCTCGTCTGTCCCTCGTGTGACTGACGTTGATATAGAGATTTTCCTTGCGGGACCATTTTTGTATTCGATTCCGATTGGAAAATCAATTTTGAACAAGCACGTTCGTTGTCAGACCAGCTGACGAGGCGGCCAAAGTGCTCCCAGAATGATTTACAATTAGATCCATTTGTCACAGAGAAGCAAGAGATGTTCGATAGATCAGAAAATCGAGGGTGTTATCATTAACATTGTTAAAAAGTATAAAATACGATGCGAAAGGTGAAATACGCTCGTCTAAAAATGGCAGTGAGACAAATTATTTGATTGTGCATTGTTTCCCGATGTTCAGTCCTTGAGTTCATGGCGCACCGAAAATGATACCCACGACAGGGAACGAGTCGTAGTTACGAGGGTAGTTCTTGCTCGTAGGGTTAACTATGCAGGATAAGATCTCGGACGAACATAACCGGAAGTTGCTGGCCGGATATCGCGGCTTGAGAGAGAAATGGTAGTCTCGCGCGGCCGCACGCGCTGAACGCGAGAACCGAGAGGAGATTTCACCTGGTCTCGCCTGGTTCCCCATTGTATACAATTCGGCACGTTGAACACCACATTTGGAAGGCATTTCCGAAGGCATTGAATTCCTAGAGTGTATTGTCACGAGTTCGAGTCGATTATGCCCTGACCTACCTGCGTGTACGTCGCCGCGGATGCGTGACTCACGTTAACGGTTCAAGGAAACAGAAGTGCGTGTGTATCGTTAAACGGGACGAAGAGGAACGGAAAATTAAGGACTCGCCCGTTGACAGATCGCGAACGACGGAGCCGTTTCGCGGTCCTCTGTGTAAAATCTCGAAAAATCTGCGGTATGAAAAGTACAAAAACATGGTTCGCAAATCGTATACGATGTCGCCTCTTTGTGCTTCCGGTGGACACTCTGTACCCGAGCCGACCGACACAAGTATTCCTTCTTTCGATTATTTATTCACCAAACAGAAAAACAATTCGAGGCTACAAGCGCACGTATTCGCCACTGCTTCGCTAGACCGTGAAACTTTATGCAATCTCGAAGAAACATACATCTAACAAAAATTAACTCACGAACGGTTAAAACAAACAATACTTAATTTTGATCACTGTTCATACGTAACTTACGCATAAAGTTCAGCAGTCCGATACGCATTATCCCTCTTTGCTTCGAGTACTAATTAACAATAAGCGAAAACTAAAATCATTTCTGTCTATTCGTAAAAAGCTTGTAGATCTTCGTTAATAAAACAACATAAAGGGACTCTCTATCATTCTCGTAAAATAAAAAAGAAGGTGCCGGGAAGGTTCGGCGTGTCTCGAGTACAGAAATACTGACGCGATCGCCGAGTCTCGTCGAGTGCTATTGCGAAAGCCGTTTGCTAATTGTTTTCGAAGTGCTCTTATCGAAATCGATGGTTGGCAGTGAGCGGATATTCTCCCGGAACGGGACGGCCGCGAAGAGCGGTCGTAAAAAGACGTGATCGCGCAAGAAATCGTGCACGCCGGGATAAAACCATGAATGGATTACGCGCGATAAGCCCGGCAGGAAAGTACGCGGAATCGGGTTATTTAACGAGTGGGATCGATAAGCCCGATCGATGACGAGGCTCGCCGGTGTAAAACTCCGGACGTCGCGCATGCCAATGCCAGAGGATTCCCCCCCTCGATCGCGACTGTGTCGATGCAAATTTATGCTAAAGAAAATTGAAGCGCGATCGCTCGCGGCTTGGAGCGCGCCCGATGAATAATGAAGCCCCAGGCCGAAAGTAGACACCATGGGATAGCACGATTTTCTACGGAGCTTCGTGCGAAACACGGGGGTCAAGGTCGATCTGCTTTTTCCCTTGGAACTTTTATCCTGGGAAGACCGAGAGGTGAGCATCTCGAAGCAAACTAGTTACGAAATATAAAAAAAGATACTGATTTTATCCGGTCATACTTCAAATTTGGCACGTTTGAATATTTTTCTAATAATCTGACTTCATATAATAAATTTCGAAGCAGTATTAAAGTCCATACAGCGCAGAACTGTCGTCCCCGAAAGATTAATATCACGACGAACGCTGCAAATGCTTTTTATTTCAATATACTCAATAATTCAGAAGCCGGTTCAACTTTGACAACCCGATAAATCATTTCTCTCGCCTACAACGTTCGCAAAAAGTTTATTTCCTTTCGGAAAAACAACGCCGAATATAAATGATTTCGCTCACGAGTTGCTCAATCTCGATTCCTTCCACGACCGTCGCGATTAAAACTCGATTTCCCCGAACGTAGCAATCGTTCCCCGAAATTCTGACCGCGGCCTGGACGGGCCGAGTCATTGCGCAAAAACAAATGAGAAAGAAAGAAAGAAAGAAAGCTGGATCGTTGCTCTCGACGGTCGTCGATCATCGTTACCGTTGCTGGAAGAGAGATGCTCACCCCGAATCAGGACCGACCTCGGCTGGCGCCGTTTATTAATAACATTCGGACAAAGTAGCGTCTCGTATCGGGCACGCGTCGTCTCATTAGTCCCCCGTTTATAAATACCCGATCGACGAAGTGGTCGCGGCACGTCCCGTTGCAAACTCTTCATGGTTCAATGGCGGGTGGAGGTGTGCGAGGACCCGAAACTGTCAGGTCGGGGCGGGTCGAGAATATTTTTCGGGTTCTAGAATGTTTTGGTATGCTTCGGGCAAAGATGTTGGGAATCCCGAAATTTTGGAGAACCCGACGACCTGATCGGGTTCCCGCGCAGCTCCGATCGCGGCCGACGAGGCTGACGATGCGCGAATTACGTTTCGAACCCGAGAAACAAGAGAGACCTGGTCCCCGGGGAAGGTTGAACCTGGTCTCTATGAATATTTGTCGCATCGCGTTGTTTTCTCCGTTCTCCCATTGTGCTCCACCGTGACAATGAACTATTCAACGTGACAGGCTCTCGGCGCGTCGCATTCCCCGCGGCCGGGTCCACGGGGACAGTCGTCTGCGACAGTCGGCGCATTCTTCGCGGGGACTTCTGTCGTCAAGGTCGACGACCTCGGGCGCTAGGAGCCTTCGACTCGAGGCCTACATCCGAGTACAGCTGCCGCGGAGAGTCTCTCTCGATCGCTTGAAAAGTGGTCCGGAACCGAGGTTCACGGT
Organism: Halictus ligatus; assembly: GCA_028454255.1. Classification (NCBI taxonomy): domain Eukaryota; kingdom Metazoa; phylum Arthropoda; class Insecta; order Hymenoptera; family Halictidae; genus Halictus; species Halictus ligatus. The sequence continues at coordinate 4,564,711 of CM052139.1, read as the reverse complement.
CCTCGAGGTCATCGACCCGACTCGACGGCCGGCTATCGAGCATCCAGCATAAGCATCGCCGATCGGCGCCGATCGGTATTGTTCTGGGCGGATCCGATAACGGCCGGGTTTGTAAACTGAAAATCCTGCCTTCCTCGACCTATCGTCGCGACCCCTACACGTCTACGCGCCTCTACGCTCCGGTGGGAACGCTCGTATCGCTTCGTATACTGTGTTCTCTTCCGGTCTCCCAGCTCGATCAACCGCGGTTAACTTCCGCGTCTGGCTTTGGACGTCTATCTCTTCGTGAACGAGCTCTGCGCCCCGTCCTCTGGATCCCGTCGATCGGCTGTTTATTGATGATAGGCCGCAGACCCGATCCACGGGAGACATAGAGCTTCCTGCAAGCGATCCGAAGATCCCGCTAAATCACCGTTGCGGGAAAAGCCAGTCTGTCTCTCTCGCTCTCTCTCTATCTCTCTCCCCCTCTTTCTCTTTCTTTTTCTTTAGCAGATGGTCTCCAACGGGGCTGTCTTGGTGCTCGGGTTCTGGGTGACGCTGTCCCCCATGCTGGGCATCCCGTGGCTGGTCGTGCTCAGACCGTTACCCTGCCTTCCGGCGTTCGTTCGCGGATTCCTGTTGCACAGCCTCTTCAAGGCAGCACGCACTTGCGGCTGGCAGCCAACCACCACGAAGATCAACACACCCTGGAAGGCGTTTATCAGATCCGTGAAGTACCAGATGTACTGGGGACCGCCGACTACCCACGACACCACGTCCGCGACCCAGGTGACGCCCATCACCACCACCAGCTTCATGCAGACGCGTCCCAACGCCGCTCTGGAATCAAAGAAATTGTCACTGTTAACGGTGCAATCGCTATCGCGAACGATAAGACACCTAGTTCAATAACCAGGAAGTTATTGAACCAGATATTCTGTACGAACGGCATACAGACGAAGAAATTATCGTGGATCGTTCGTTTAATTACTCGCCGCCAAGATCCGAGCAAGCGGGCTCCCACCGAAATTTTTCATTGTCCGTTCGCGGTAACAAGCGGCCGCCGACTGTGCCCGCATTATTTTGAAAAGCGCACCTGTTCCAGTTTGATTCGCGCATTATCGAGTAGCACCGGCGGAGCCGACGAGTTTCCGGCTCGAAAAACCGGCGCTCGATTCAATTAGCACAGCGTTCAATTACGACGGGCATAAATCAGACCCGGCGAACGTATCCGTTTGTTCGGCATGACACGCTGCGCCGCGTAATGTATGCATCGCATTGTGGTCGAAGTCAAAGCATTATTAATACGTTCCGGCAGAACATTCGCGACCCGTTACGGTGTCGTGTGTCGGGAAATTATGGCGTTATGAAGGTTACACCGAACCCCCGTTCTGGTTACCTTCCATCACCGTTCCCGTGTCCTCATGACAGTCGCTTATTGCCAACCCCTCCGAGAACCAACGTACACACACACATACACACACACACACACGCTTCTTTTCCTCGAACCGTTTGCGAGTCTTTTCAACCGTTCGCTCTGTTATGCCATCAAACTACGGAAACTTTTCACACGACGCGCCGGACGTCTGGAGACACCGCAATTATTCCTCTTAACCGTCAATCAACGACAGAAACCGTAATCGCGGATAGTTGAGCAGTTGGAAAAAAAGTTTGCTCGAAAACGCCTGTTCCGAGAACCGTACGACTCTCGATGAAATATTCAAAGCTACCGCGAAGGGGAGACGTTTTACAACGGCTACGTTCATATGTATTTGTACGGCGATTGTTCATTTCTGACGTTACAGTTTGTTTATCCAACACTCCGGCGGGTTTGTGCTTGTGAGTTTATTCCGACCAATCTCGAGGCCATGTTTAAATAGGAAAACGGCTGAAAGTCATTCTGGATTAAGCTGCCATTCTTATGGGCACGGGGTGTCATCGCGTGAATTTTTAATTAATAGTTTACATTCACAGTCTTCAGACACAGACTTAAGATCCGCGTTGGTCTTGATCCGACGGGTCCTAAGTCTGTGACTAAACTTGTCACAGTTTTTGCTCCGTATTATCGATATTATGAATTCTAACGCCAGAAATGTGCTTCAAGTTTTTGGCTTTATTTCGCAGAGAATCGAGACAAAATATAGCTGAATTTGTGCTCTCGATTTCATCCAGAAAACTCATCCAGTGGCATAAAAATGCTTGGATTCCACGGCATGCACATCGTCAACTTTTCGCCCACTTCGAACGCTTATATTACCAAATACCTGCATAATCTCGGCAGCTCGCACTAGACTGTACCTCCCTCTTTCGAATGAGCCCTTTACCAGCGACAAAATATTCTTATACAAGAACGAAAACTTGAGGAATGTAAAACCATTTTTTGACGGTAATCTAGTCACTCTACCTTATCGCTAATCTACGAAGATCGGTCCCTTATGTGTAAAAATTCGACTGCGGATCTTCGTGAGTTTTTTTTTTTTCCATCAAGGGTTTACGTCGCATCAACTGCATGGTTATTAGCGACGAATAGGTGTATCATTATAGTATAACTTCCTGGATTTTCGATTCCTTAATAAATTCTAGTAGATCTTTTATTTTATCTTCGTCAAGATTCTCTTTCAGTGTTGTTCCTATTTTGAATCTTTCTCGTAGTGTATTGTATTTTGGGCAAGATAATATCAGGTGGTGAATTGATGTCGGTATGCTGCATGTTTCACATATTGGTACTGGCCCCTTTGTTATCAGGAACGAGTGTGTTCCATTAGTGTGGCCTATTTTAATTCTGGATAGGGTAACTTGCTCCCTCCGTTTTAGGACTTGCCTTACTTCTTTATCTTCAAAAAAGGAGTCATAGATATTTTTGGAGTGTGCAGAAGCTAGTCGTTTCCATTCAAGATCCCATTGGTGCATCAGATTTCTTTTAGCTTCTTTAATCAGGTCTTCCATGGAGGTATCGATGAGTTGACTGTCCATGGTTGGAGAATTAGCCGCTTGCTTAGCGGCCTTATCAGCTTCTTCGTTTCCCGGGATCCCGGCATGTCCTGGTATCCATATGAGTATTACCCTCCCGCCGGTGTTGGTGATTTCGTGATACGTTTCGAATATTTGCAGGATGGTATGGTTGTTGGAGGAAAGGTTTTGTAGTGCAGTAATTGCACTTTTGGATTCGTGAGTTTATAGTACGCGATTTTATTAAATTTAATTGGAACTTGTATAAAGATTCGCAGTCCAGCGATAATTATTAGACAAATATCAATATCGAGACGAAAATTGTTGGGAAAAGATTTCCCACTTTGTAAATCGACTGAGTTAGAAGATGGTTCTATAGCGAGGTTCACCAACTCGTGGAAAATCGAAGGTCCGGCGAAAGAGTCCATTCTAAACGAGCCTCGGGTCTGGTCCTCGGCAGGGCCGGTGGCAAATTCGATGGGACCGCGGATCACGGTTCGCGTACAAGTTCGAAAGTGATTCGGGCTCCCTAAATGTAGCGTGTCTGCGCGGAGGGAGGGTGGGTAGGGGAGGAGGGGCTGGGTTCGGATTATGAAAGTCAAATCAGCGAGGCGGACGTACGGGCGCGTAAAGTTTGACCGGGCTATTACGCGTCTGGCGATCGACCGACGGCACAATGGAGCCCCGAAACGCGACACGGGATGGATTTTCAACCGGACGCCGGGTATTGTTGTGTTGTGTGCAACGGTTGCTTGTTATTCCGCTCGCGGGATCGCTCGCTCGGGTTCGACGCGTGTGTCCGCGGGTTTCGATTCTACATGATCCGGTGTAAACCATCTTTTAACCAAAACTGGTCCGCGAACGGCGCGGCGGCCCCGTGCTCCGGCAAAATCGCGCCGCCCCGGTCCGATTCTATTACTCACGGTCGGACACGTGTGCCGTTCCGCGGCGGACGTATGCATGTACGACGATATTATGCCGTTGCCGAACAACCGTGTAAAATCGAAAATCAAACAACGCCGGCCCCCGGACCCCGGTCATATCCCGGCGAACTAATGGAAATATTGCCCGGCGATTAAACCGCGGACCACGCCGCATGTTTTATTATTGATCCGGTTTTTATACGAGCGAATAATCCCGCGGTCGACCGGTTATTATTCGAATGAAAGTTTCACCGGCCCGGAACCCGTGAAAAATTCATCGGGCCGAGCCGCGGCCCGTACCTGGACAACACCGATCGAAACATCCAAACGCTCGACGATGCGGCCACATGCGAGAGGAATTAATTAGATGCTAGTTCGGACAATGGAAGAGAAGAGAATGAAAAAATTAAACCGTCTGCGGGCTGAATCGATTAACCGTCTTTCGAGTTTTTTTTTTTAATTTTGCTAAAACATTTGGCTGAACTTTCTGGTGCACTTGGGACAAAACTGTTCATTCGCTCGTAGATATTTCCTTTCGCCGAGAACTCGCTCTGTTTAAGATTTAATTTCTGCTGGTTTTCGCAGCAGTGGATTCGGGTGTCGTATAAAATTGGAAAGTTTCGACCGCGCGTTGATACGGCGGTGGAGGCTTACGAGGGATGGCGAAATTTGAATTTAAACAGCAACGTGTCGCCTCGCTCGATCTAGGGATCTTCGAGTTTCAAGTCGCTCTGCGGAAAATAGAAGAAAGCCGATTGCGACGGTCCGTCGTGGTGGCAAAAGGAAGAAGTAGGATCGCGATCGGGGTGCAACGACCAATGGCAGGCGAAGGAGGATCATTCGCGGCAGACACTCGCTTGTATTTTTATTCGATGCTTCAAATTAATGCCACTCCATCCGTTCGGAGAGGAAGGCTCGCGGATCCACCGACGAGTTAATTGACGTAACGAGACAGAAGGGTGGATATGGATTGTTAGCGTCTGCCGAGATCGGAAATATCGACGGCATTAATAACAGAAAAAAGGAAAAAATGAGCCCCGGGAAAACGGCGTCGACAGCCGACGGTATATATCCTACGATCGCTTGTTACTCTCGATATAATGCGACGGATATTTAATGGTGAGCGTTTTGTCTAGACGACGCTATAAAACAGGCGTTCCTCGCGAGCCGGCGAAATCGGCGAAAAAGCGTACACGGAAAATGTGTGTACGTGAGTGTCACGGTTGCACGTGTCGGATCTGGTGGAGCGTGTGCATGCGAGGATCACGTTGCGCGAACCTCCCGATATTTATATCGAATCAACCTTTCGTGGATTATCAGAAATCGATGGGATCCGACTGTCCCCGCGGATCGAACGAAAAGGTGGAAGCTATTGAAGAAAATAGCAGGGAAAACGGTGGATCTGGCGAATTTACTTTGCAGGATTCTACACCCCGACTCCTCCACAACGCCACTGCAAAAGTTCAAGTTAGAATTCGTGGTATTGTCAAAGTTATTAACTACACAAGCGTATGCGGCTGACACATATTTCGGGGTCGCTTCTCTGGAGACAACGTCGTCGTGGGTTTTGCATTATTAAGAAGAAGGCAAAATACCAACCGACTTGACATTTCAACTGTAGTCTCACGAAAGAATTCTATTCTATAATTGTCTGACCTGCAATCGAGGCGATTGCATAGTTTTTGAACGTCAAAAGTGCGGATACTACTTACATGAAGAAATTATTTATATAACAGTGTGAAGCGCAAGTGAGCTCACGTTTTTGTCGTTTAAAAAGCAACTTTTCATGCAGAAGATTCGGTGTGTTTCCTCGTTTCAACTTGGGACAAACGATCGGGAGTAATGTATTCGGTCCTGTTCACGTTGGAATAACAACAATGTTAGTGAGCGAGGTCGGTAATTTTCGCCACGACTTCCGGCTACGGTTACGTCTAGCCAGGAGCATCCCCGAAGCCAACGAAAACAGAAGTTTACGATCGCGGGAACCTCGAAGACCGGAAACGTTCCGGGCGCCGGAGTCTCGCGGCTGCATCTCGCGGGACAAGCATCATACGGCATGACGGTTATAGCGCGTGTTTTATCACGTACAACCTTGTCGCCTCTGGCACGGGCGTAACTCAAAAGAGGTCCCTTTGAGCCGGGTCTCTCGCTTTATTCGCGGCGCGTTTATTTTCGCGGCGATGCCGCAACTTTTAAACCGCGACCGTGCTAGACCCGGTGTAACATTCGCGGAGGAACGGCGAGCTTTCATTTCCGAACCTTGAAGCTGTTGCTTGCGCCGCTGTTGTCATTGTGCAGCACGCTAGGGATTGCGGGAGCTAGGGACAAGGGAAAAGTCCATTTTAGTTTTAAAATCACGCGAGGCTGCGATAGGGAGCTAGATAAAAATCAATTTCTTAGTCATTTTAACGCTACACCTACCGAGCACAAAACGCGACTGTGCAAAATTATTTACTTCATACATTGTGCGAGTAATGCGTACACATAAACTGTTCTTTTTCGCACTGAATTTCAAAAAATTATAATCTATAATTACACATTTGCCTCAGTTTAAGATTCACAGGCTTAATTGACACGGAGTTTACAGTTCCGTGCTGTCAGGACGATTTTCCCTTGATCTCGGTGGAAAAGCCTGTCGGAAATTACTAGACCACACTGTACAGTCAACAAAGAGAAACCCGAGCGTGGGAGCATGTTAAGATAGATCCGCGGATCAGCCTTGACAGAGATCGGAAACAATTTCTATTTTTGCGTGCGGCATTTATTTGTGCACACTGAAAAAGATACTACGCGGCCGTTTCTAACGCGGACCTCGTCACGCGTACAGAGGCTCACGGGTCTTTTGAAAAACAGTCTGACCCTCGTCTTATTCTTCAACCGAGACAGTGTTTTCAGTCGGATTTCGTGTACGCGCGCTCGAGAGCATGGTCGTCGGCGCACCGCACAGGAAATTCTTTAAAGCTCCGGGGGAACGTGAAAATTCTGTTGAAATTTTACCAGGAGAGGCGGATTAAAAATGCGAGGTCGTTTACGTTGGTCCCGAGGAAAGTCGGTCAGGACGATTTCTCAAAGTAATGGAGCCGTTGAAAGTATGATGCATCGAAGCGGCACGAAATGTGCCTCGACGCTGAATAATTGACCTTTTGCGAAAATAGTGCAAACCTCGTGATATCGAATGATCACCTTTTTGATCTTATTTATCCCTACAATTTCAATTTCACCTATTCCATTTCGTCATGAACGTATAAAATCCGCAGTTGCGTTACAACACAAATAATTTCCATCGCTTCCTGACGAGGTAGAGAATTGTCTATAAAAATGTAAATCCGCGGGAGCATCTGCTGCGAAACACAGCATAAAACTGTGTACACTGCGTAATACGCGCACACGCGAAGTCTGTGCGCGCACAGGAAGATTTTCGAGCAGCATGTTCAGAAGCGATCGACAAATGGCGCGACGCGTAATTTTTCCGGCAGCTCTTTCTCTATCCGCCGTGTGGTTCGCTCACGAGCCGAATATTCGAGCCGGATGAAAAAGAGCCCGGTCTCCCCGAAATTACGTATGGGGTTAGAAAACCAGGGGGCCTGTGGGGAACGAACGCGAGAGCTACAGAGAATCTGTATCCGCCATTATGGCGGCCGTGTCCCGTATGGAAACGAGGAGAGAAGAGAAACAAAAAGGAACATACCGGGCCGGAGAAAGGGAGACGGCGAGAGGGAAATGGTGGAGGCTCGGGCCGAAAGAGAATCGCAAATTGAGATCGTCAATATCAATTTCGCGCGCGGGACGAGAGGGGGCAAAGGTGGCACGGAGGGACCCCATGAACGAATGGAAAATAACGATTCGATGCCTGATATCTGTCGGCGCGCGGCCCTGATAAAATAAATTCTCCTTTGAGCCCCGTCGCTCTATAAAAAGGCTCGGCCCGGCGGCACGCTCGCATAAATATCCGAAAAAAATGTGATTCGTCAAACGGCACTCGTCGTCAGAGCACACGGTCGCGCGAGGGTCCGCGACGGAAGGTAATATTTTCTTTCTTTTTTTTTTTTTTACGCATCGATCTGTACAGTTTCTCCGGGAATTTCACGCCGGTTTACGACCACGTATCTTTTGCAGTTGTGCCGAACGACATTCCGCGAGCGTCGGGCACAGACGCGATTGTAAACCGCGAGTTTCATGAAGCAGGATTTCGAAAACGGCCCGCGTGACTCATCGTCCACGCCCGGCCAAGGTAATTGCCGGGCCGAAACCGGACTGTTCACCATTTTCTAACAATGCCAGGCTACGGAACGGAAAACCCGATCGGTATCGCATAGTTCTGTTTGTTGGGTATCAACTGGTTCAAGGTCGATGCGTGCAGGCCAGGCCGGCGGACGAAATATTACAACCCTGCTTTTGTTTCGAGCATTTAGGAGAGGACCGTTTTTGGGCCATTTTTCGTAAAGAACCGAACAATTTCGGTCTTAAAATTGTCTCCGCTCAGCAGTTAGAAGACATTACTGAAAATACACATGACCGTTACATGCATTAAATAAATATGGCCTTTTCTTGCACTCTAAAGAGCTTCTCCCGGATATTTGCAAACGACGACGGATTGCCAATTCAAAGAAAAATGATTTCGGAAATAGTTGTACGGTCTCCCATAGTTTCTGTCCATTTTTCGTTCCATTTAGGAGAGGACCGTTTTTGGGCCATTTTTCGTAAAGAACCGAACATTTCCGGTCTTAAAATTGTCTCTGCTCAGCAGTTAGAAGACATTACTGAAAATACATATGACCGTTACATGCATTAAATAAATATGGCCTTTTCTTGCACTCTAAAGAGCTTCTCTCGGATATTTGCAAACAACGACAGATTGCCAATTCAAAGAAAAATGATTTCGGAAATAGTTGTACGGTCTCCCATAGTTTCTGTCCATTTTTCGTTCCATACTTTCACTCGACCAGTTTTTGTTCGCAATTCTGTATTGAAAAAGTGGTAAGTTTCCAGCAGTCTTGAATTGTTATGACATTCGTTAGGATTATGCTACGGCAATCGACGTATTGAACAAACAGATGAAATTGTAACGGAATCCTGAAGAAACAAGAGATTCTGCATCGTCTGAACGAAAATTGCAGCGTTTTCCACTTGAGGAGCTCATAAGGTTGAATCAACGGCGCCGAGAACACCAAAAAGGGGCTTAGTGTCTCTATACCCGCCTGATAAGTATCTCTATTTAACGCTCCAGCAGACTATCCTTTCCAAAATCGCGGGCCAGTTATCTCGTTAATCAGACAAGCTCCCCGTATCTCTCGATCGATCCGGCAAAAAATGGCAACTCTCGATCCTCCCGGGGTGTATCGGGTCTCCTGCAGCCTCCAGGATAAAGCCGCATCGATCTCCCTTCCGTTCTCCCCGATCTCGTTCCAAATACCGAAATCGACGCTCGTCAATCTTCATCTGTGTAAGTTCGCAAGCATTGGGATTCCGTCGGGCCATCTTGTTAAGCGGATGTCCCGAGGCTGAGCGCGTTCGATGATCCCGATTATCCGCGGAGGAACGTCTCCGATGGAGCCCAGTTATCCTTGATGTTTATCGGCCCCGAGCGTTGGCCTTCGCGCCGAAATAAAGTATCGTTCGCGTTCGCGCAATAAAATGAAGAAAACAAGACGACGCGACCGGGTCTCTGTTACCCGTTGCAGCGCGTCGCGTTTCACGAAGCTATTCCACACCGACGCGTTACCGTTGCTCCTGTTAATCGTTGTGTATCGCGTTTAACCACCACCACCCTAACCGACCAAACAAACGAGCTTCTTCAACTTCGCGGTTTAAGGTTCCCAGGTTCGCCGGGTAATCGTTCCGCCGGAGTTTCTCGGCGCGATTTCGCGGAAACGAGCCGTTTCCACGATCGCCTCGGACTTAATGGATCTTCGACGGTTTCTTTTTCCTAGAAAGTTCCGGTTGCTTAGCAGAAAAAAACCGTTTCGCAAACGGAACGGAGACGCCACGGTATAGCGAGTTGCGGTTCAACGTGATTTGGATCGGGGTTCACCGTGTGCCACACGGTATAAACTGAAAATAACCGGGAGCAACTCGGCCCGGCTCGTACCGTTCGTTCCTTTCTACCGTCCGTGTTTCGCCGGTTGCGGTTCTGGCAACGCTCAACGGAAACGGAAAGTTTTCCAGCGAGATCGAAGGCCCGGCTGGGCCCGACCCGCGGCTGGCTCTCCAGCCTTTTTGCGCCCGGCCGTTGCGAAAGAGACTGTTGAACGTTCGCGGAAAAATGCCGTAAATATTTACGAGATACAAAGGCGCGCGGTTGGATGCGGCTCGGGACGCAGAGCCGGGCGACTCGCCTCGGGAAGCTCCGCAGGTAAATATTTTGTCTCTCCCGCGGAAGGAACAGACGCGCCGTGTGCCGGTTCGCTGCGGATCTCGGAGAACGGCGAACCGCGGGACCTCGTTTCCCGAATGTCGGGGGTTAGGTGTTCTTTCTTCTCGAGCGAGAGTTTTTATGCTCGGTACGCTCGACTCACCTTTCCGTGGTGCTCTTCACGAATTCACCCTTCCACAGGCCGCACGTCAGCTCGCGAGCCGTCGCCGCGAAGAACAGCAGATTCACCGCGAGAAGAACGCCGATCGGGCCGAAGAAATACGCCAGGATCTCCATGTCACCTGTAATCAGAACGGAGGAATGTTTACTTAGGGCTATTCGAGGTTTATTGTGCCCGAGAATAATCCCTGAATGGTGGCGCTGGTTAGGGTTTCGGGATTAGTCGCTGAGCTACCTGCTGGACCGCACCCTTTCACAGTTTACACTTTAGTTCGCTTCATTTCGTTTTTTAATGGCGGCTGGTCTGAGCGGTTGGATTAACCTAACGATTTACCTGTGCGATCGTTATTTTAAGTATCTTCTTCAACCCCAAAATATGTAACTTCATTTGATATATCACCGAATATTTATCTTTACTCCTACATACCTTGCAAAATTAAACATGTACGCCACAGAATGAATTCTACATGTATCGTGAAGTTAAAAATTACTACAGCATAAACCGTATGGAAAGCATACACGACAGTCACGTTGATTGACATTAAAATAAACTTCAGTGTAAAATTAGACCCGTCAATAAAAATTGAAGGTACGGCCATAAAGATCAGCCTCAGAACAGTATGTATAATAAGCCTGCAGGCTACGATAGTATTTCTAGACCAAAACGCCTCATAATATTTGCATTGTAAAATCGGACACATGAAGCAACTTAAGAAAGATGAAGATCCGCGGTCTAGATACAATATTTGAATTTAGCAGATTGCGGTTGAACCTTTCACGGCGAATCAGACTCGCGATTGTGCGGCGATGGGTCAAGAATTAATTACGGTCGGACGGGGCCGCTGATTAATCCCGGTTATCCCGGGTCGTCAAGAGGAAAGAACTGCGAGCGTGAGCGGCATCGGGACAGAAGCCGGGACCTGGAAACACTCTAAATATCTGCTGGTCGGTCCGTTCAATAATAAACCCTCCGATCGAGCTTGAATGGACGAGCCAGTTTATCTTTACGACGTTTAATTCAAGCTGGTGTGCGCGCGCCGAGTAGTCGGTTCGATTCACCGGGTCTCTGGCGAAACAGAGGACGAGTTGTTTTGCCGCGTGGCCGCGCCGATTAACCGGAAGTCGGTTCGACCACCATTAACGATTAGGCGATCGCGAAACGACGGATCCCGCTGGGTTGAACGACTCCCGTGCCACGGCAGCCCGAGCTTTTGCTTATTATAATTTCGTACGGGTTGCTTGTTATCACGGTGCCGGGCAAAGGGCTTTGAACCGGTAACCAGTTTATGATCTAGGAGATCTGACAGTCGACGCTGAGGCTTCGTGCACGTGCTGCTTTCTTTCTCGCGTGTGGACATGTTGGTTTTAACGTTTCACGCGACCTCTAATCCGTCGTTGACGAATTCTGACGTAGAATCTCGTCTCGAGGAGATTAGGCGCTACGGTGACGAGGAACGAGGCGGGGTCCTTATTATGTTGAACCCACCGGTGTGTAAACGTGATTAGCAAGACCACATCTTTATGCAATTTTTTATTTCAAAAAGTATATTAACCCTTTGCACAAAACATTTCTTTCGACCTAGAATATTTCCATTCTATATATATATTTTCATGTTATACATAAGAAAATGGTGCAATTTACTCTTACAATACTGAAATGCTTAGTGATTCATTGAATACAAATTTAATAATTTAAAAAATATTTTCAGTAACGATACAGCAATTTTTAGTAGTGCCTTACAGTCATCATTCGAGTGCTAAGGGTTGACCCTTGGACTGTAAGAGCGGCCAGACGATTTCGAACAGTTTGATAACTCTTTCTTGTAGTAAACAATACATTTGCCAGCAGAATTAATAATGCGTAATGTAATTTAACACGTTGACTGCGATGTCACCCATATGTGGGTGACGGAATTATTTGTCCAGGTTTTTAAAATGAATTTTGGCATTAATATATGAATTTGTACCATTAGGATCCATAAAATGAAGAAAGTTGGAGGACCACTCAATATCATACATTCAATTTTTTTCAATTTCTATTTCATTAAATAAATTACTTTGACTTTTATGGAATTTTCGAGATTTCTAGTTTGACAGTCAAAGTGTTAAGCAGGCGCAAATTCGTTGGCTGAGGGGACAAAGAATAAAAATGGCAACTATCCTTCGGCATCGAGAGAAGAAGCCCCATTCGGAACACCCGCAAAAGCCATCGCAAAAATCCGTCCATCCCGGATTAATAAACGCGCGCGGCCGGTCCGTCGACGCGCAAATTGGTGCTCCATTTGCGTGTGTAATTGGATCGTTCCGGTTGCAAAATGCGCCGAAAATAGACGAGTTCTGCGAACGTAAACAGCCCCGCTGGGTTTCCCGTTCGGGCTCTCGCGCGAATTGACAGCTTCGAGGATCTGTGCATGGGGACACACACACACACAAAGAGAGAGAGAGAGAATTCCGTGAATGTAAATATGTAGCGACACTCGTCGATGCCCCTACGATCTGTTAGCAGGGAGAACGAGCGACTCGGTATGGTTTCTTCCGTCGTAAAAGCGGGAAACCGATCGTTTCCGGGACCAGCGACGGCGGGAGCAGGGTAGGAGCTCGCTCAAGGACGCTTGCGGACGGAAATAAAGCGACTGGTGGTGGAAAAATCTCGCGAACAGCCGCAAATAGATCGATAATTCACGGGTGGGAGGAATAAATCGCGGAGCCGCGATCCGCTGACAGGGACCGTTTGTTTTTGGTAGCGTTTCGGGGGGCTGGGGACACGGGAGAAAAGACGGCCAAAGCGGAGGCGCGCGTGTCCGCCCGTGTTGCGTGAGCGGCTCGAAATGGTAAACTGCCGTTACGTCGCCCGGTTTATTTCCGGCGAATCTGTCCGCGTGGGAAGGACAGAGGACACTAGAGAACGAAAGAGAGAGAGAGAGAGAGAGGGAGAAGAGGAGACGAGATTTGCCGCGGTCACGTGCATGCACCGAGGCGCAACGCAGAAATGATTTGGTTAAAAGGGTTCCGGGGGGGACCGCGGCGCATTTTAATTACGCTCAGCCGATATTTTCAATATTCCGCCGCTTCGACGTCGTTAATTGGATCCATTTGTTTCCCTTTTCAAGATCCCATTACGACCGGTCCCGGGTTTTCGGATATTTCTCGCGGTTACGGCTCCCCCGGACCTCGTGCGTCATTATTCCCTGCAATTTCCATTGCTTCGTTAACGGACGGTTCTCTCTCATTCTCTCTCTCTCTCTCTCTCTTTCTCTCGCCCGCGACCTCGTTATCCGAAACGATTTCGGAAACCTCGGCTCCATGGAAACCAATTAGTTACGGAACAGCCTATTTTCTATCAGTCTCTCGTTTCGAATACCCTTCGGAGGATTGCAATGCCTCCGAGGATCAACGGGCGCTCTGCGGCCACGCCGGACCCTCCGGGGAGTGTCCAAGATTTATACTGTACGATTATCCCTTGAATTCCCCTGTAACTGCATCGGGGGAGCAGAGCGTTGTCGATACGATGCCCGGATCGAAGCTCGCATTTTTGCTGGTTGATTCGGCGAAACCGGTGACTGATGCGTTCCGTTTTCTTTCACGACTGCTGCGGTACGTAGAAAACGACCTAGTGTTCGAACGCACCATTGCATAATTGTGCAAAAGTTTTCGCGTAAAAATCGGTACCAATAAGAACCGGTGTTTGGCACGAGCGATAAAAATCCTCGCTCGGCAAACTTTCACGGAAGTTGGAATCCCCGGGCGATAGCTCGTTCGCGCAACAGCCTAATCACCGTCGACCCTCGTTCGGATCTCCTTTCTTCCGGAAAGCGCAACGGGCGAAAATCGCGTCACGGAATTCTCGCGCGGATCACGCGAATCCATCCTCGTTCCCGGTCCGAAATTACATCGGATCACGACACCGTCTACTTATCGAAACCTCGTAGACTTCGGGGATCGAAGGGCGGGGGAGGGGATGCGTGTCTGGATCGTTGGAAGATCGCGAAATTTCCCCGGAACTCGCGGCACATCTATGAATATGAATACCGTTCGTATTGATGCGATATATAACGGTCTGGGGGTGATGGGAGTAGTTTTCGTGAATCAACCGAGCCGAGTCGATCCGGTAAGTATAAACGCGTGCTGGAAAGAGAGAAAGAGAGAGAGAGAGGGCGGATGACTAGTTCCCGAGCAAATTGATACGTTGCTTTGGCCTGTTGGTACGCGTAAACCTACCCCCGAGGAACGTTTATGGTCGCGCGTACCCTGAATCAACCGGCCGAGGGAAAAGTTTTTCCTTGATGCGGGATAATAACGAAACGGTACAATTACCGGATCGATGGGTAATTGGAGTTGTCGGCGGGTAGACCCGGGGACGGTGATCGTACGCTCGCTATTCTTCTGGCTATTAAATAGTCAGACGGGGAGGCTCGGGATTCGCAGAAACGGAAACGTTCATTTTCCCTGTGATCGCGGGAGAATTAATATCCGTAAAACTGCCGGGTATATTTCTATACCTCGAAAAATCTAGAATTTCAAATCGAATTCGATTAATTTTGAAGGAAACATTCCGGAACTTCGTCTATTTTCATAAGTCTTAGGGTGTACACCCTTAAGCGACGCACAGTAGTAGACTTTTCTAAAAAATGAGACATCGATAGAAACAATTTTCTAAATTAGCATTTTTATATAGTTTGTTGTGCAAGTGTTTCTTACTTATACTTAGACTGTGGATTTTATGCATTTATGATAAAAATGGATACGCACAATTTAATGCGGCAAACACATTGAAAAAATGTAAGCACATCAGCTTCTTATTTATTATTTATTTATTATTTGTTTGATGTTGCTTCAACATCAAAGGTCATTAGCAACACGGTACATTTTCTTACAGTATATTATACATATTTGTATCGTTGATATATTTGGCAAGACCGTCGATATACTCCTCAGAACTTAACAGAATGGGCAACGATCTATGCAGCTTAGCATTTTTCCTTTCACTCTCATACTTTTTGCATTCTATTATTAGATGATTTATGTTAACTGGTACTTTACATATATCGCAGATCGTGTTTTCTTTCTTATTTAACAAAAATGAATGGGTTATTTCTGAGTGCCCAATTCTGATTCCAGAAATTATCAGCTTCTTAAAAACTTTTTATTCGCCTCCTGTGTATTGTAATGATTGGAAACATTTTTTATTTCGCATAAAGATCCGCGGTCCTCTTATAATCGTTTTCGTGTATAGTGTTCCTAGCAACGGGAAAAACTGAAGTGATCGGAAGTTCATCTTCCAAAAACACAGAAATAACATGTACCAGAGTATTTTCCGGAATAATCGACCACCATGCGGTAGCATTTCATCCGCGGTGTCCATCGGCTCGCGATCGCAGCCTGTTTTTCGAATCGGTACGTACTGCGGCATGCCGGTCCGCGGTCGGGGAGCACGTGTTACCTCGGTCGAATAAAGAATACACCTTTTCCCGGCAGTTTTTGTTCGAAACTGAATCGCTCGGCGGTTCGCTCTTTCTCTCTCTTTCTCTCGCTCTCTCGTGTTTCTTTTTTTTTTCTCGTTGGAATTCGTGAAAAACGAGTCTATTAGCGTATCGGTGGTTAGTAATTGGCCGGTTTGTCATGGCGGCGGTAATAAAATTTTAGCCGCGGTCGAAATCCTGGTCCGCGAGCCGCGCTCGAGTTTTATGGTAAATAAAGAACCGTCGGTCGCCTGGACCGGTTATCGGGGGATGGAACCCCGGCTTTTGCGGGGCAAAAAAAACCCCCCGTGTGCGAAAACGAACGCGCGCGCGCGCGCGCAATCTGCCAGGAGCACGCGGCTGTCGAGAGCCTCGTGGCCACTTATCGGCGAGAGGGTCGCGCGCTCGTCCGCAAACAAACTCATAAATAAAATCCTTACGCCGCAAAACTTTCATGGATGCCGATGCACGCTCCTCCGGCCCACCTCCGCACCCTGACACTGGGCTGCAGCTGACCCAGTTGTCGTGTTAATCCGAGCCGGGCGCGGCGTCATCGCGCAAAAGGGAGCCTCGAGGGTATATCCTACCTGTCAACGGCACGCGCGATTCTTTTTTTTTTCTCCCTCGACCCCCGCGCGCTATTACCTACGATCGACGCTCGCGAGGATACTTCGCGAACGGTTTGATCGCGCTATACTGTCGCTTTATGGGTGGGGGGTGAATACTCGAGCCGACAGCCCCCGTACACTTCGCCCCCCGATCTCAAAATTGTCATGGCTCTGGAGCACGTGTCCGCGATGGCGAATCGATACGAGATAACGCGGAAGTGTTGCCGGAAACCGGGCATTAGGATGTTTATGCTGGCACAGAATTTTTTTGGATTGCTGGCGGAGCGACGGTGCTGTCTTGGAAGGACAAAGCAAGTTTTATTTAAACTTTCCGAGGAATAATTCACTGTTCACTGGTAATCCTGAAGACTGAGGCGTCGTTAACTAATTTTCTAGAAATTTTCCTGGGAATATTTGTCTGCGGGAATGTCAAGGCACAGGAGCTGTATACACATTAATTTCTTAATGATCTTAAACGAATGAAAATAACAGTATTTTGAATCGGTTTAAGCATTTTCTTCGTTTAACATTCGCTCTACTCATTTTGCTAATAAATGTATACAGCCCTGAATCTACCAGTCGTGGTCCAAGGAAATTAAAACTGTCACAGCAGTGTATCGACCACCTTACTGAACGTGTAACTGCGCCATAAATTGCACAAAGTCCATACTGTAACGACTAACTTTACTTCGAGCATTATCTGGGCCGATCTTGGCCGTTGGAGGAGCGTATTGATAGGGTATTCCTCGGTTGATAACGACTTTGTTATTAACTCCGTTAGTACCGGCGACAGAACTGTTACTGCCGGTAATAAGGCCGCGACTTCGGGTAGTTAATATTGTTGCGATGGTTCTCGCGATAAAGTTAATAGGCTGTTAACCCGGCGGCGTCCAGAATTCGAGCGGATTCGAGCCGCGGGCGCTTCCGTTTCCGCTCCGACCAGTTGTAATCCTCTCGATCAATCGATCCCCGGTGCTCCCGGTTCGCGAACAAAAATTGATCGCCTGCCCGCGCACGCGCGGTCGGCTGAAAAATTGGCTAAACGGATAATGCGGAATAAATTGGCGTCGTTAGAGAGGGAACGGAAGAGAGAGAGAGGGCGAAAGGATGACGGGCGACGTACGCAATTGATCTCGCGGAGCGTTCCCGACAAGCCGATTAATCGGCTCCGTAAAGTATCGAACGGCACGCGTCGACATAATTCACTTATGTTTGTTATGGGTTGCCATGGAGTGAGATATAACCTGCCCGAAACAGCTATTGTTGGCGACCCGCCAAAACTCAGCAAATATAGACGCCAGTTTGCTCCCTGTACTGCCGAGATTCGTAACTCGCTCATTACTCTTCCCCCTGTTTCTTATGCCGCCGCGGATCCAGTCTTTCACCCCCCACCAACGTCCACCCTTCGCTTCGCGATCATGCGATTCTTTTCGGCGAGAAATCAGAATTTTTATCAAGTTTATTTCTGCGAACAAGAAAAAGACACAGGTATACGACGATTAAGAAAACTTTTTGACCGGTTTCGATTTTGTAAAACAATTTCAAAAATTGTTCGAATACGACGAACTATGCGCCAACGTACAACACAGCTCCGCAATGCGCTCCTATCGAGTTCCCGAGCTTCGTGAATCTCCTGCTCCCGGATCCACGATTATTCCCGATCGCATTCCCGATTTAATTAACCACTTCCGCCGGCAGTTTCGCGCTTCAACGATCCGATCGATCGCAATCGAATTTTTCCTCGCTCGACGACTCCATTGTTTCAGCGCGAGAGCTCCTTTGTGATCCGACTCCTTCAGCCACTCTGATTGCAGGCTCGACGAGAGGTTGTTGCGTCGTCGATCACTCAGACGATCCTCTAAATTTCGCTTTGAATCAAACCGAGCCTGGCACCTATCAATTTCAGTCTGCTGGAATACATTCGGCGCTGCTTGCTTTGCCGAACAGTTTACAGATCACGGCGAAAATCGCGTTTTGTAAATTTGGTAAAGTAAGAAGCGCTAAAGAAACGTTAGCCGGAAATTGTTGTGCCGGACAGGATTTGATCCGAGTAAATTTGCACAGGGAAAAGTCGGGTTTTGTGAAGGGAAATGTCGGTCGCTGATTAAAATTACTCCGCCGCTGGTTGCCCCGGTTTTTATCCGGCCGCTCATCAGACCAACTCAAAATTCCGCGGTTGTCCAGACGGGTTGGGACCAAAATTCGCCAACTTTTTCCTCGGCCGCAGGACCTTTCATCCTTCCGGGGAGGTCGCGGCGCCTCCGCGAAACTTTTTCTATCAAGATCAGCCGAGTTTCCCTCGGCGACCCGGCGCGGCGGGGAACGATGTCTCTTATCATCCAACTCTAAATAGATTTTGTTCGCAAAAAGGACGTGGATGTTTTTCTCCGCGAGAGTGTCCCCGCGTCCGCCGAGTTTCCGCGTGTACCCGGTAATCACCGTTTCTAATCAGACTTCGAACCTCCGTCGCGGCCAACCCTTGAGAACAGGCCAGCCCTTTCGGATAGGTTCTGTTCGCTCGAGCGTGAGCAGAGATATACACGTTTTTGCGAGGACAACTTGCCCGAGTTGGCGAAGATAAGGATGCGAGCAGATAGAGGATCCGTCGCTCTGAACGTTCTTGCGCTCCCCGAATCTTGATGCTGCAACCCTTAAACGGGTCCACGGAATTAACTGTACCTTTTTACGAGGAGATCGATGAAGCTGTACTATGTTTTCAAACATTACCGCGCGGAACATAAAATTAGCGTTCAAACATACACCTCAGCCTGTCAATCATACGACCGACCCTTTGTACGCACCCCTATGGGGTCAACCTGTGCACGCAAACACGATTTACAAACGCGCGCGCTCTCTGGCCACCGGTGAAACTTCGTTCGACGATCGATTACGCGAATTTCGAGCGAATCTGGGGGCTGATCTACAGATTTATGGGTTATGGTAATCTGTACGGGATTCGGTTAAATAAAATTTGTGGCGCGATCTTCGACAATTTAGAATTATTGTCCGTTGGAACTGTTTGCACCCTGGGACCTAGTCACGCGCGAATTTCTGTCATTGTATTCCAAAACCCAATGGCGCGTGAATATAGATTTATTATAACATTTCTGACATTCGATTGGGAGGATTAAAATTGTTTTAAGATTAAAGAAATTAATTGAATCGTAACGAAGCTACGATACTACGAAAATCGACCGGAAATTATGCGTTTCCGAGTGAAGGCTCTTCTGCCCGGGATTTTAACTTGGGAATTTAGGAGAATGCACCAATCACGGCCCGAAGAACGAAGCGACGACCATAACGGTATTCACAGCTAAGCCGAGTCCATTCACACTCGCACATCAAGCTCGGGAGCGTCGAGGCAGCGTGGTCGGACTGATAATTGGACAAACGGGCGAAACTTTTTGTCTGCGAGGTACGAATTAGTTTATCCGCTTCGGATCGCGGGAATTCCGTGCGGCGCGGGATTATTTAAAGTGCAAACAGAACAGACCGACGAGCCACCATTACCGTCGTCCGGTAGGCGCGCGCAGGCCCGCAACAAGACCAGTTTTCGCGAACCGGATAGATTCGTCGCGAAAACGAGGCGCGTTAATGTCGTCGTCGCGGCTCGACGAAGGCGACAGTGACGCATCGTTCGACGTCGTTGTAATTGTCGGTGTTTTTCCGGATCATCGAGCGCCGTCGAAGGATTTACGAGCGGCGATCCGCACGCAACAACAAGCTTTCCTCGCTTTATCAATTACAATGTTCGCGGCTGGAAGCTGCGAGCGCCGGCGCGTAAATCAACGTGGCAGAGAGAGAGAGAGAGAAAGTGAGAGAGACGGGGTGCCGTGGAATTTGAAAAACGCGTTAAATTCGCGCGCACAAATCGCTGTCAAATATAATTAGCCGTCCGAGCGGGCGGCCCGGAGGGAAGAGAGAGAGACAGAGACGGAGAGAGAGAGAATGGAGAAGCGACGATTCCGCCTCGATTCGCATTTCTCTCCGTCCGCCCCCGCAAGACCCCCCAAAACCCCGCAAAACCCAACGAACCCCTCCTCCCCCGACGGGACCGCTTTTTCCACGGTGGCGGCAGATTTATCGCCGGCGTCATTTTAATCACCGACGGTTTTTCAGATAATCGAAAGTGATTGTGCGAGCTTGTATCAGCGTATCGGGCAACGAGCCCGCGAACCCGTTGCCAACAAATTTCAGCCGTCGCGCCGCAGCGCGCCCCGCTGCCCCCGAAATCGGCCGTTAAACGAATTTTCCGGGGGAGAGGGGGTCGGTGGTTGAACGAGAACGAATTTCGGGATGGCCACCACGGATAACATCCCCTCCCCTCCGAACCTCGATCGAATCGCGATCGAAATCCTTGCCGGACTAATTCGATCTTGAAAACTGTTCTTCTCCATTTGATCCTGTTGTTATTGCTGCTTCTGCTATTGTTGTTGTTGTTGTTGTTGTTGCAGAGTGTTTCGCGATACACAGGAAACTCGTCGGTACAACAACGACTCAGCCACACCCTCGCCAACCCCGGCAAGCCCATTTTACGAGGTTCCAACCTCGGGACAACGACAATAAGAGAATTCCTCTCTCCCAGCCCCGGCGCGCGATTCCGATTCATTGCGAACGCGGCCAATAAAACGAGAGTGCCGCGATAAATAAAGCAGGATCGCCGGGGGGATTCCGAACAACCGTTCCGACCCGGGACACTTCCACCAGGCTCTTTAGCATTCGCTAATTCCCTCCCTCCGCGTTTTCGTTGCCGACTCGCGTGTCCTAATCGCCCACCCCCGGCAGCACGCCCTTCCCCGAACGATTACGTTCCACGAACTTGTTTCCGCGATTTCACGGTCCCGCGGTCGGGATTCCCTCTAATTAGATAGCGGAGGGCCCTGCTGGGTCCGCGCGGACCCGGCTACTAGTCTGGTTTGCAGACGTTTCAGCCGAGGCGAATAGCGCCGGCGGAAAACTCATGCTGAAAGGTGAGAAGCCTAGGGGATGATTTTCTGTGCTTCCATGTGGATCCAAAATGTTGAAGATTCATTAATGCTGCTGAGGCAGACAATTGAAGATATGCCTTCTTACGTTTTCATTCTTCCAATAATTTTTATATAAAATGTAGTTCAAACTGCTATAGATACTTCTTCATTTATATTATTAACACCGTTAACTGCCATGTCAGTCACATATGACGGACAGTGATTTTTGACTAGGTTTGGACATTCACTTTTATTGTGATATATCCAGATAAACCGAATTTTATTAAGATCTTTAGAATTCAAAAGGGTTAAAACAGCATCCCCTATAATACATTTAGAAATTCTAGTTTCGCTTTCATTAATTAAATTACTTAGAGAGAATCTCTGGGAATGATGTTTGGCAGTTAACGTTTGTTAATATTCTTTTGAATACGGTCTTAACTTGTTTTATCTGCGTTATGTTTCAGACAATACACGCCTGGTCCCTCTGTATTATATAGAACAACAATTTGTGAAGAAATGTAATTTGTTACAAATTGTATGAACGTGGATTGTTATATCTGGATTTGCGGGGATCAGAACACTTCACATGTCCTTTGAAGTTCCGGCCGCGCCGAAAATGAAATTTTCACTGATGAAATGTATGGGCAGTTTAAACAGCCCCGAAATACGTACATAAATCCATCAAACCGGTAATCGAGTGTATTCACGGTGCTATCATTGGTCGAAATTCTTAGGAATTCACGAAACACGAATTCACGAACGTATGCCACATGCAGAAGCGGCCACGGCGAGGCACAGTTCGCATTCCATGTAAGCTCGAGTGGATTCGATTGGCAGAGGTGCCATTCGAACGCAAACAGTTGAAAACGGGCCCGAGCGATGTAATTAATAGGCGCGACCGGTCTCGAGGATGATTAAACGGATCGTTTTGGCTCGTTTCGCTCGTGATAACGACGCGAATAATGACTGAATCGACGGCCGGGGATAAAAAAAAAAGTCCTTTGAATTCCGCGTCCGCGGAAGAGGTCCGCTCGGAAATCCCATCGGTGAAATTGATAACGGCCCACATTCGGCCCGTTCGTTGCGAGCGCGTTAATAATCGAGCGATCCGATGCGTCGCGTTTAAACGCCGCGAAATCCCCGGCAACGATGCACACGCAAGCCACACAAAACGAAAAAAAAAATAAATAAATAAACGACGGAGGAATCGAGTGGCCCGAATTATCGGATTTACCCTGGCCCGGCGAATGCTAGCCACGAGGTCGAGAGAGCATCCGTCTTCTCCCTCGAAAATCGAAGGTTGAGCTTCGATGTCGGCTTGTGCATTTAATTAAAAAACTTATACAAAGAAAGCTGGAACAAGTCGATACATTTTATAAATTTAATCTTCTTCGAATCACTTATTTACCAGGATTTGTTCGAGTATTATTGTAGAACCGTTTTCCTCAGAAAACTAGATTGTCGAAAAATGAACTGTAAGAGATTTTGCAGCTTCATTTAATTATTTATTGTAAATTGACCGTCTTCTCCGTTCTTTTGTAATCGTTCGTCGACCGAACTCAGTACACTTCATTACTTTAGATGGTCGGTAAAAGTTTCAGCTTTGAAACGCCCGAGAATCGAAAACACGAACAATATTTTCTGATTTTATCAAATAACATGTTTAGAGCTTCGTGCGGGCATTTGTCCTCGTAGAGGTGAACTTAAAGGACGAATCTGTGCTGCGTACCACAGCTCTCCGGTGTCTTCTGCGCCGAGAAAATATCAATTGCGTTTGGACGGGGGTCAAAACGTCGAGCAAGGGTTAATTTCAAGCCGCCCGGTGGTCCGGTGTCCCGATTCCAGGTGGAAATCCCGCGAAGTTGTAAACCGAACGCGGAAATTGAATTCCCCCGTCGATACCGATTCCGGCGGGTGCCTCCGGTGAGCTCAGGTGATTCTACATCCTCGAATGACAAACGCTTCCCTGAATCCGCAGCCAATTAAACCGTCGCAGCGCGACGCTGCGCGGCGACCGCTCCGAACAAGTTCCCGGATAGTTTGGCCCCGGGCGCGAAACACCGCGGGGAGGTGTGCCTTTCAATAAGAGTTTGCGGCACGAGCAAAGCGATAATAAATATCGACGACAACGACGCGTCTACTACGTACACAACCCCCGTCGAGAACGAGGGGGTGTCGGTGGAGGGTAGGGGTGCTCGAGGGCGGCGTTTCGAACGGTCGGAGTCGGACAGGTTATCTCTCTAATCCTATCGTTTCGGGTCTCCGGTGTTCAACCCGGCTCTGCCGAACTTCCACGGGCATGAGATTGCATAGATACGGAGGATAGTCCGGAGATTTACCATTCTAATGTATGCGAACGTTAGTTGAATATTCCGCTCCTGCTGGCCAACTGCCGCCCCCGACGAAACGTGTCCCCGGATCCTTTTTTCCTCCTCGTTCCTCTCCCTCTCCCTTTTATCATCGCGATTCCTTGCCGCGCCGTCTAGATTCCAAAGTGGCCGGAAAATTCAATTATTCAGAGTCCAAGTGAATTCGACTAATTTCGGAGGAATCGTCCCGGCCGATCGGACAAAGAAATTTTTGTTTTGGGACCAAACACCGATCCTTTCCTCTTCTTCCCTTCTGCGACTCGTTGTTCGGTGAGCGAGCAACTTGTTAGCAATTTTTAACTGATTTTGGGGAGCTTGTTTTAACGCTTTAATAAATAATCGTCTGCTGCCAGGCAACTCGGATAGCTTGTGTACGAGTTGGGCATTTTTATTTGCAAATATTTTTGGGAATTTCACTCCGAACGATACTGTGAATTATTACAGTGCCAGCCGCCACCCTTTAACGCGCGAAAAGCGCTTCATGTTGGGCTTGCCAGAGGACTCATCCCTCGGATTAGGTTTGCAGTTCCTCAGGATTCTTCCCTGACATTTAGAGGATTCTTTTCCCGTCCATTCCCTCGAGTTTCTTCTGGTGGTCTCTTAGGGGGATCCCCTCTTCTTACCTATATAGATCTAGGAGAATAAGGTTAAACGCTATCACAAAGAATGGGGTGACTGGTATTTGTGCAACCTTCTGTTCTGGAAGTTCTGGAAACCGTTCGTTCTCCAACTGTGTACTGAACGTTTGGTGAACGATTCATGATTTCAGGAAGAAGGAAATCCAGATACTAAAAATATTGATGTCGTTCAAAAACTGACTTACGAAAAAAAATCGTTGGTAAAAGAATATAATAAACATTGGACTGAACATCCTGTATAGTAATCAACGAAGGACCAAGCGACAGGTAAGCTGTCATCCAAATTCCAAGGAATGATCTGCAGTCTACCGCAAAGGCATTCAATATTCCCTATCGAAACCGCAAGGATCAGGACTCGATGGTCCTGGGATCCGCCTCCAGGATCTCCCATCCCGTCTAATCGCCCTAACAGCGTTATCACTGGTCGGATCGCATCTGCCCAATCCCACAGAAAAAAAAACTTCCCATCCTGGAACAACGGAACAAGGCCGGTAATCTCCGCTAACCAGCGCCGCGTAGGTTCTTCCCCTGTTTCTTCAGGGTCCGCAGCATGTGCAGCCGCAATTTCCCGTGGAATCGTCGCGCACGATCCGGGCTCGGTTCCCTCGCTCGCGGAACAGGAAACCGCCTGACGAGGCCGATTTCCTGCCAGAAAATTGCGCTGCAACGCAGCCCTGAAATCCCGCGACTGGTTTTTGCCGGGCGACGCGTGCAGGTGCGCTAATAACACGTATCCGCACAAAGGAACGTCGAATGGGAAGCTTGCCTGCTGCTTATTTTGTAGACCCCGGTTCGAAATTTCTGTTTTGCGTACAATATTGTCTACTATTTGGACTGTATAAAATAATTTTTTCAAGTCGAATTACCACTGATTTCTTAGGCTGTATGCTCACATTTGATGCGATAAAAGAAGAGAAATATATTTTGTCACAGTTCTTGGTACATGCGACGGTGGTAAGTTCTCTAAAGATTTTCACAAAATTTTTCTGAAGATTTTCCCTTGAAATCTTCTCCGTAACTTTATTACATTTACGATGTTAACCAGTTCCTTTGCAGACACATTTTTAAGGACGCGTGCTTCGGGAAAATGCGGGAAAAGGATATTTTGTTTATGGTTCCAGACCAGGGGACTCCCGCAGACGCGTGCCGCAGTGTGCGTTTACGTGTACAGTTTAGTGGGCCGCACGGTAGTTAGCGGGCTTAGGCGAGGGGAACCAGAGTTCCGCTGGTTTCGAGCGCGTTGCGGGGTTGGGACTGGCTGGCACCAGATTTATCTCTCTACCCCATCGTTTCGGCCTACGTTGTTATGGGGCGCGGCGGAACACCGGAACGCCAGAATGCCGGTGCACGACGGCAATGGGGGGTGAGAGAGAGAGAGAGAGAGAGAGAGAGAGAGAGAGAGAGAGAGAGAGGCCTGAATACCAGTCTGCCGGCATCGAGCACGGATCGTTTCGATGTGCTGGTAAATGAGTTTTCTTACGTCCCCGTTTATTCACCCTCTTCGAGGCCGTTTCGCTCCCCGGAGGGTGGGAAGCATCCCTTCCTCGACAAACCCCTTACACTCGCCCATCCTCGTTTGCATTCGACTAGCAGAATTTTTCTCCCCCCCCCCCCCTACTACAGCTTTTGCGAAATTCTCTAGCATTAACGGCAGACCATCCTGAAGGGGAGTCCTGAGACCTCTAACACCAGAACTGCCAAACACTAAAGGCGACCGATTGTTCCTCTGCCCTTCGCCATTCAGGGACTCTGTTTCCTCCTGTGTGACCAAGTGCTGCAGATGATAATACTAATATAATACGTTGATTAGTGTATCGTACACGACAACTATATTTTTCCGAGTATCTTGAAAACCACAAATTCGATCTGGAGAACATGTACACATATTTTTACAGCGACCGTCGTTCATACTGAAGGGGTGGAAAGAGTCTTCTTGTCAGAGCTAGAGGGATGATTTAAATGGCGAAGTTGTGCATTTTTGTCACGAGTTAGAGATCATGTGCACGCATTTCTTCCAACGGGCACCGTCCATGCTGAAGCAGCCTTCGCCGACCCATCAGTGTGTCCGCACGATGCGGACGACACTCGCAGGGTTACGCTCCCTTTATCCGCGGCTTTTACGAGCCAGGACGACAAAGGCACAAGTCGCAAAGTGCAAAAGTCAGTGGACCGTCGTTCCTTGTTAAGGGTCCGATAGGAGATGCGTGCGGCGCAGCCAAAGACGAGGTATACGACGTCTGTCGCGCATGTGGGTGTCCTATGGTGTCCGGCGCGACGTGTGCCGGTGGGCATCACGTAATCGCATCGGAGAGATCGTAACGAGTGCCGCGGCAGGTTAGGTTAGGTGTGCAAGGCACTCGAACGTGTCAATCCGTTCAGCCCGGGGCGCCGCGTTCGCGTTCCCTTCCCCCTTTTTTCGCGCAAATAAAGCTAAGCCGGACAAAGGGAGGAAGCGTAGCCGGGAAACGTGTAGGAAATAGAGTCGTAGCCGAGGCGCTAAATCAGGATAATGGTGCCCCATGGGAAGCTGCGCGTCGCACTATCGCGAGTTGTTACGTCCTGACACAATGCTTTTGCACCGGCAGACCCGGTGAGGGGTTCAGAGGGTGGGTGGGGGCACGGACGGACGAACAGACAGACAGACAGACAGACAGACGGGGGGGCTCTCTGCAACCCCTGTTCCCCCACCACTTTCGCGCTCTCGTCCTCCTTCACGCTTCCGTTCGTGCCGCCCTCTTTTTCGCCTTCTTTTTGGCTCCTCGAACCCCGTCCCTTCACCCTTTCGTTTCTAGCTACCGGGGATCAAAACACGTAGCAATAATTACCGTGAGGCTCAAAGTTACGTAAACACGCGGACGCACCCCACTAAATTTCCACTCTCAGACGTAATTTCTGCGCTCCACCGACAGGTTCGCTCGTTCCGCAGGCCATCCTACCCGCCGATCCTGTCGATTCGCTCCCTTTCCGGCTCCCTCGACACTTCACGTCCCCCCACTACGTCACGCGGGCACACCCCGTAACAACGCAGCCCGAGACGATGGGGTCGGCAGATAATCCTGGCGCCAGCCCGTCCCAACCCCTGCGAAGGGAACCCCATGAACCCACCCCGGACATCGTCAACCCCCTCTCGGAAACCGTGCCCCCGACAAAATGCACAGGTAATACGGCCGGTAAGCGAGGCGCTTAGGGGTAGCACGCGTGGAACACGCTGTCGCGCACCCGTAGAATTTGCAAACAGGGTGGGCGACGTACCCCCACGAACGTAGCGAAGCAGGGTGGCGAAGCTGCCTAATGCGAGGCTCGTTACTCTAAAAAGATCGCGACCAGAGACCGAGAACGATCCTGTCAAAACTGTCTCCTTATTTAAGGGATGAAAATATTCCGCTTTTTTTCCCCCCCCCCCCCCCATTTCTGCCGCAAACTCGTAAAACTCGTTGCCAGTACACCAAACAACGTACTCCCATCAGAGTGAACGAACGCGATCGATCCCTCCCCACGCAGATCGTCATTTCGCCATTCAGACCCTGTATCAGATGCCCATAAACGGGTCGGGGTACGGTAAGAATTCCAATCAAACGAGCCCATCGCGCTCCCCATCCCCGTTTCTGGACGAGCTCGCGGAAACTCGCAGCGGATTCCGCGTCCGGGTCGCGCCTGCCAGCCAATAAAATCGCGGCGTACGATCAATAAACATGGGGGGTAGGTGGATTTCGCGGGGGATGGATCGGGATAGGATCCGAAAACCGGAGCCCGGTGGTCCCGGTCGGCCGGAAACCGAAACGAAAATACACGGGACAGAGAGAGAGAGAGAGAAAGAGAGGGAGGGAGGGAGAGGGTTTGCGCGGGGGGAATTTATATTTGTCAAAGGATATAAAAGCTAAACATTAATTCGCCGCGGGGGGTGTACTCCTCGGCCCTCCCCTCCCGTCGTCGATAAATATCACGACCGCGGGAAATTAATACGC
The DNA here is from genome assembly GCA_028454255.1 of Halictus ligatus. Lineage (NCBI taxonomy): Eukaryota > Metazoa > Arthropoda > Insecta > Hymenoptera > Halictidae > Halictus > Halictus ligatus. The sequence goes on along the minus strand of CM052139.1, from coordinate 4,536,319 downwards.
GACGCGGTAGTCGCCACTGTTTGAAACGAGTATTTGCGCGCACCAACCGAAACGGAGAGAGAAAGGGAGACACAGAGAGGGTGGTACAGGGGTGGGAAGAGTATGCCAGCCGGATTACGGAGTGCACTGGATGTGGATTACGGGGGTTGCTCGTTAAATAGCCTGCAACCGTAGCCGGAGCCTCGGCCACGAATAAAGACACGACATTACCGTTCGGCTCCTTATTATCCTCGGTCGGTGTGCGCCCGTGCAACCCACTCATCCGTGCACACGCACACACAGGGAGAAGTGGTAGCTAGGGCTCGCGGCGGTTATTATTAGGGATTCGAGGTATTAAGCGTACTCCGGGGGTATCGATCTTCTTATTCGGCCACCCTGCGTCATACTTAAATACAATCTTTCGGGAACGGTGTAATCCTCTTAGCGAAGTACTCGCTGCCGCTCCGCGCCTGCCACTATGCGGACGCTGATAGCGTGTGCCATTGTTTCTTATCTCGGCCGATTACGCCTATGTGTACATTACCAAAAATCAGGGGCCCGAAGACGGAGGCCGGAGACGCGGCCGTACACGCCGGTAACGAGATATTTTGGGAGCCGGGTAATCCTCTTAGCGAGGCAGTCGCCATTAGCGGCGTGTTGCTAGGGTTAATTTTTCTTCCGACCGCATAGCTCAGCCCGCGCGCCCTTCGATGTGATCCCAGCTACGAATTATGGCTGTGCTCATAGCGCGCAGACGTCAACGTGTCATGCGCTGCGATGTTCACTATTATGTTTGGTTTTACTCGTTTTATTCGCACAGTGACTCGCACTAAGCAGGTACGCCCGACGTACAAATGATTAATAGACGTACACGACATACCTGTCTTTATACACTGATGGCGTACCTTTGAAAATTGTACGAAAATATGTCACGAAAACAATCTTCTGGACGATGCGAACAATTTGCTATTTTTCAAACATTTACAAAATACTGCGTCTAATGATCGACTAACATTCGTGTTGATCAATTTCTTTGTAGGTTTCGTGAAATGAAGTTCTCTGAATTTGATCGAGTACATTTAAGGAAATCGTTAATACCGATTCCTCGCAAGAGCGTTCCTCGTAATTTTCAGGCGGTCACGCAGATCATCGAGACTCTTCGATATGATTTTCTTGCGGATAGCGCAGCCTCGATTACCAATTAATCCGCGGCGCCCTCCTCCCAACCCCCTCGCCCGGGGGCCGTCGATCGATCGGTTAACGAAACCGATTTAATCAGCGCCCCGAACACGACTGACCAGTCCTATTAATTAGCGGAATAATCGGATCACAGGGAATTACGTGTTAACCGTACTCCTGCCAGCGTGTATTACTTTCGGTAATAGGCTCCATTACCGTCTGTGGAACTGATCCGTTACTAATGTCAGCAAGTCCGCCCCTCCCCCACCCTCGAATGTCGTTCGAACAACGGAACACCAGAGATCCGCGGCCCGACAACCGCAGGGAAATTAATTCACTGATAAGTCGCGTGTGACGCGATCGAATTAATTCGTGGCGCTCGTACTACGAGGATTAATTACCGCGACAACCTCTTTCCGTTCCGAGATCCATTTCGCACCGGTAAATATTTCCTTGGGCCTTCCTGATAGTTCTCGATCGATGCTCCTTTCCGTAATGAACTATTTCCATTCGCGATTACACAAAAAACCCTAAAATTTCAACTTGTTGTCCATGTAAATCATTTGCGCTTTTAATTACAGGATTTTCTTCCAAGCAACCAAAAGAAATTATTAGACTTTCCTAGTAAACAGTGTTTTAGTAACTTTGTCGTAGTCAATCTACACTTTGGCCGCATAAACAAAGAAATAAAACACGGTACTGTAAAACTGTCGCGCCGAAACAATAAATAAATAAATAAATAGCAAGTCCAGCAGGAACAAAGCGGCACCCGCATTCGTGGGCCAAGGGTTCGCCCTTAACGGCAGGGGTCGGTTCGGGCGGCCGCATTTACTCTTTGCACAGTCAAATTTTGTTTTCGGAGCAAAGCGTGTGTGAACGCAAACAGCGCGGCGCGGAATTTGATTTGTAATGAGTACGGACCCCATATCCCCGTGCACGAGGGGATGTTTGATAATATATATTCAACGGGCTGGTTTTCCAAGCGGGCTGGCCGAATCGGTCGAGAGTGAACGTCGCGCCGCTCTGATTAAAGTCAAGCTGCTCGAGACTCCGGCGACTCTTCCCGACGAGGAAACTTTTCCGCGATGAGTTCAAAGGTTCCCGGGCCGGCTTTGGTGCGCAGGATCTCATGCGAACGGGGAAAGGGGAAAGGGAACTTACCGTAGAACCAACAGTGTTTCTCGCCGAATCGTGGCCGGAGGAACGTGTACTGCGGCTGGGGCGGAAGATGATCCAGAAGAGCAGCCACCCCGGCGACCAAGAGCGGCCCACCCCAAGCGTAGATGGTGTACACTCGCAGTCTGAGGGCCTCTTGGCCTTTCTCCAAACTGGCTGGTCTCAGATCCCTGCAACGAAAAAGGGAAACGTCCGGTCAGACGGGAAAAACACGAGAACGAGAGAGAGAGAAAGAGGAAGAGGAAGAGAAAACACGAGACACGCGCGGAAGCCACGAAACACGAGACCGTTCGGTGCACTTAAACGCCGCCCTGGAATGCGAACAATAAAACACCCCCGGCCGGTGATCCCGTAGTCGAGTTTCTATGGGAAACGCCATTAGAACCGACGGGGAATAAAAGTTCCACCGTGGCTCGTTCCATCGGGGAACCACGCTACTTCGAGGATCGATGCCAGGCCGTTTTGCGTAATCAGGACCCAGGGAACCGACGCTTTTCGTTTCAATTAACCCCCCGCGAACGCAATTAGCGATGCCCGGACGCTCCGTGAGTTATACCAGCCTCGCTTAGAACGTACAAAACGATTACAGGTTGCGCGTTCTAGTTGGATCACTGTTTCCACGGAAATACGCGCGCCAATTGAAGTTAGCTGCGAACGATGCTTCTTGGAAACGTTGTCATTTAATTCTTACACAGATGGCACATTGTTTAATCCTCGAACGGTACCCTGTACCCAGTATAATTTTCCCAGAAAATATATAGATTCTTTAGATTCTTTCGAACGTTTGGATATTGTAGCCCTAAAATAGATTCCTCGAAGTGCCTTTGTCAATATTTACGTAATTTTTACGAGGATTTGACTTTAATTTTCATTTATAATATTTTTTGCATTCACATCAATTTTTCGTACAATTTTAACGGATTTTTAGTATAATCCTCCACTGCGACAGTGGTATAAAGATGAATAGGAAATTTTGTTGTACTTTTTGGACGCCTCTTAGTACCTATAAGATAACTAACTTCAAAAAATGTTAAAATAGTAGTTTCTCCTGCTTTCCCCCTCCTGAATCCCCCCTTGAACCTAGACAGCTGTCTAATAGATTCGCGGACCGCACAGAAAACTAGTGAAACCCACGTTAGCAACAACGGACGCTAAACGTACTCGGAAGAATTCAGTGCATTTTCGCGGAGTTTTCCCAGTTTCCCTGCGGTCCGGAGCGTTCGCGGAAATCGTGGAGGAAACGTCGGCAATTAACGCGGGTTCTCGAGCGCGAGGCGAAGCGGGGCGAGGCGGGGCGAGGCGGGGCGAGGCAAGACCAGCAAAGGAAAAGGTGCAAAGCTATCGACGCCCTGGCGGAGCTCGTCCACGGTGTGACGAGCGAGAAACAATTACCTTGGACGCAATTAATGCATGCCGGGCATTCCACGGACACCGTCGAACACCGGGGGAAGCCTTTTTCGAAAGGCCTGAGCGAGCGGAACGCGTGCGTCCGCGCCGAGTTTCGCCGGAAAGTTTCGCGACTGTTTAGCATCGGCCAAACACGCCGGGACTCTCGGGAGCGTTATTATGCAATTCGCAGGGCGGGGGAGGAGGGGTGGGGCACCGGGTCGTGTTTCAACTTCGAGAGGCGTCGTCGGCCGAAGCGACACAGCAACCGGTGCTCTATTTTCGTTCTACAGTGACAATCGGACGAACAATAACCGCGCGCGAGGCGCTTGTACTCCGGAGGAAGTTACACCGTCCCTCACCGATGCAAATCGGGCTCGGCGAACGAACGAATTCGCAATAAGGAGAACCGCTGGCCGGCTTCCAGATCCCCGAAAAATCGGGCTCCTCCGGATGATGGGACGCGATAAAAAATATGTTCGACCGGCGACACGCAGATCAGACGCCGCTCCGGCGGTATGACGGTCGTTTGCGTGTCAAGCCGCGGCGCCGGCGAATCCGCTGGTAACGATCTAATTAACCGTGACGAGTAATAAACGCGAGGACACCGGGAAATCTGTGCGCCGAGGTTAATTGCCGCCGACGGGGACCACCGAATCCACATTTGCATCGCGTCGCCGTCGTCGTCGCGCTCCATTCTGAAAGTAAATCACCCATTTTGCGCCCTTTTGCGACGATGTTAGGGGCGGATTTGCCCCCATGGAAAAGGCTGACCGCTACCGAATAGCATTTAACCCTCTGTGGTCCGGAAAAATATATTTTCTTTTGTTTCAGAACTTGCTGCTACGTCGTGCAACCCAATTACGTAACTCTGTTAGCTATACGTTAAACGCCGAGTCGGTTTTGCGTAGGTCTGTGCTGGAATTTCGAAAAATTTTATTTTTGAATGCGACAATGCCGTTTATTGAACTTTCGGGCAATGTATTTATCGAATTTGGTTAATGCATTTACACTGAACCGTGAATGACATTTCTGTTTAGAACAGTTCAGAATTTTGCAATTTTGCCAAGCTACCCGCCTACCGCGGAATTCCGGCGTTGTCAACGAATGCGTCGAGGACTGATAAAGTGCATAACTATTGCTGCAAGTGTCGATGTCGGATCAGACTCGATGCAGGAGGAGAAAATTGCGATCGGATACGAGGAGGCGCACCGAAGCGGTCAGAGGGCAAAGCCGCGGATAATAGGGTCAGTTCCGATCCGCTCGCGGATTTATCGTGCCGGGATTATTAACGAGACTTCGGATTCATTATATTTCGGCCCCGATCAGCAGACCAATGACTGCCGGAATCGTAAAGCTACGTCATTGTCTGGCTAGTTTAACGTCGCTGCAACAACAGAGCGGAGGGGGCCGGCGCGGCGCGGCGCGTCGGCTTTACTGCGCGCGGAGGGTTGCCCGCTCGTAAATCGCACCCTATCTGGAGCGACGTTACTGCGGATATGGCAAACGTCGACCGTGGCTGTTGTCAAAAAGTGAAAATTGATGCGGGACCCGGGGAGAGGCCGCGGTATCGCCGGACAAAGCGGGAATCATAAAAAGAAACGTTCCGAGGGATGATTCAGCTAGTCTGAGATAAATTACAGCAGAACCTACGGGGGTTCCGCGAAAAGTACTTCAGCGTTCGGTTGAATGTCTGCTTCACGGCAGAAAAGCTTTGAAATCCATTAGGAGTACGGGTACGAAGATTTAGACTTTGATCAATTTTGTTGGTACGGTCAGACCCATCACTAGACTGATATCTCGACTTTTGCATTCGGATTTTCTCTCTAAGGGGACATTACGAATCTAGAGTCGATGGCTCCGAGCGCAAAGGGTTAATAATAGTGACATTTAGTTTTTCGGGCCGCCTAGTTTAATTTCTTGGTACGTTTAGAGCCACCGCTAGCTTGACATCCTGATCCTTGCGGTGGTAAAGTGCATCTCGGTCGGCTATCTCGCAATTCCATTATTCCGGGTCGTTAATTGTAGCCTAATCTACTCTGTGGACTATCCGGTTTAATTTTTTTATACGTTTCGAACCGTCACTAGATTGTTATTCGGATTCTTGCGGTGGTAAAGTGCTCCTCGGTCAGCTATTTCACCACTTGATTACTTCGGGTCGTTAATTGTAGCGTAATCTAAATCTCGGTTTCCCTGGTTCGATTTTTCGGTACGTTCCGAGCCGTTACTAGTTTGGCATCCTGGTCCTTGCGCTGGCAGAGTGGTCCTAGATCGGCTATCTCGTGACTCCATTATTCCGGGTCGTTAATTGTAGCGTAATCTACTCTTTCGATTGGCTAGTTGAATTTTGTGGGACATTCTAACCCCTCGCTAATTTTATTGACCGGCAAGTACTGTTGCATTTTTATGTAGAAGGACGTTTCTGACGTTCTTAAAACAGCATGCTATCCGTAATGCATGCGTAGTCTTCAAGTTCGGATCTGTCTATCTTCAAGTTTACTTTCAAGAAAAACCATAATTTTTTATCGAATTTGACATCTAAAAATTTGATATCTACAAATGGATATAGTAATTAAATCTCCACTCTAATTGAACCTAATCCCCGTTGAACGGCACAAAATACATTTCAAATTTTAAGACTTCCGAACCACATCCACCTGAGTTCCGCTGAAAATTGCAATACCACTTCTAATCGTACACATTCCAATCCTCGTGCCCGGAAAGTGCTGTTCATTCCGTTATCTGTCGACTCGATTCCCCCGTACCATTACCGGCAGCGTAATTACTTTTCCGAGCCCCCACCTTCTTCTGGTTCGCATTTTAGCCGGTTCGTGCCCATCGCTACTCCGATATCGCGAATCGTCTCTGGCGGAGTACCTATCGTTAATAGCGCCGCAATCTCGTTTCCTGCCCGTCCTGGTTCACTTTTTTCGGCCAGCTCGAACCCCTCGCTAGCCCCAGCATCCTGAACGGTGGACTGGCAAAGTGCTCCTCAATCGGCTATCTCGCGACTCGATTACTCGGGACCGTTGATACCATAATCTCGCCGGGATCGTAACCGTATCTCAGCGCGGCCGAAGACACGGAGGAGCCCGGAGCCACGTCAACGCGGTGTGCGGCGGTGAACGGTCCGCGGGGCCCGGAATTGCGGCGTTCTTTGTCTAATTGCCGTGGCGATCATTTCCCTAATCACCGGGACGATTTACTCGGCTCGTAAAGCACCGGACCAAAGGGAACTGCCGAGAGCTCGCAGTATTTCCGGTATCGTCGTCGGTCCTCGGCACGTCTCCGCTCCCAAAAAGGACGAGACGAGGGCGAGGTCTGGAGATATATTAATTCCGGGCGGCACGGTTCATTTCCGGGAGCGCTAATTAGCCGTCACCGCGGCCGAGCCGCGCGATTAGTCCTCGGCCAGGCCCGGAGGAAAGTTTCGCGAGCGGGATGGGGCGGAATAGGAGCGGATTCGGCGTCGGGACGCGCGGTTTCGCGTCTCGCTCCGATGTCGGCGCGGCGCCACAATAATTTTCCACCCTGTCCCCGCTTTCCCCCCGCCGAAAATGGAGTCGGAGGGAGAGAGAGTGTACGGCGAGAGGGCGAGAGAGAGAAAGATCGTTGGCGAGCCGCTGCCAGGGATCACGGGGGAGCGCATTAAATATTACGGCCGCAGAAAATTAGGGAGCCGTTACCGTGGCCACCGGAGCGCGCACGCGCGCACGCGCCCGCATCACGCGCTGCCGCTTCCTTTGTGCGGCATCTTTATTCGCGCGTCGCGAATATTTTTATGGGCCTCTGTTTCCCATTCGCTCCAGAAAAACGTCGCCGATACTGGTGTATCGCGCGACGGCGGGGCACCGACGCAGCCAGGCAATTTGCGAACGACGATGTCTTCCGTGACAAAGAGGATTACGCCAAGCTTGCGCGCTGTGTCTCTTTTCTTTCCTCCTTTCTCGCGCAGGAAGCATAACCCATTGTCGGAGCACGGAAGAGATAAAGGTTATTTTTGTAATAATGGATTCCCCGTGAAGGGCTTTCCGGTCGACGACTACCGCGCCGATGAAATAGAGATCGCACCAATGCGAGATCCCGTAGAGATTGAAGGCTTCTACAATACCATTACGATTCCAGGTAGTTTAGTTATCATTTTTCACGTTCGTATCTTTTCCTCGACACGCGATCTTTCATCGTGCGCAAGGAATAAACAAACGGAGCCGGATGATTTAGTAACAACAAAGCACCCATCGAAACGGCGTCTTTTAATCGCGCACCGTCGCGTGTTTGCCTTGTCTGCGCAAATAAAGTAAGCGAGACGTTTACATCACCGTTCCCACACCCGTTTGCCACGTTAGTAACGGAGAATTCACTTGGCGCCGGTAAACGATGGCGATAAATAAAAAAAATTCACTGATACGGTAACGCAAACATTCGATACAATTGTGTACTCGGCCCACGCGATTTACAAGGAGTATTCGTTTTATGCGGTTTATTTTGCAGAGGGTTGAAAATCGCGAACGCGAAATCTGCCCCGGGGATAAAAGCGTGTATGCGCTACGGAAATGTTTGTTTCGCGTATTTGGAAAGCCAATTGAGAATTTTGTTCGTTGTCGCCGTCTGCGTCGCGCGTTACAGCGTTCCGCTTTTTCACTCGTTCGACAGCGGCCATCTTGGACACGAGAATCCTTATTGCACAGTAATCCAATATACCAATGTTATATTAAATACGAACGCAGTTAAACGTTGTTGCGATCATACTCTGCGTTCAGGTAATTGCTATATTAATACTTGGCCAATGGAATTGAATCGGTGATAACATCTACTCGGGAAAGCAAATTATTAAATATAATATATTGGAAACAAGAGATAAAATAATAGCGCAGTTCCTGTAATCAGTAATCCTGTAATTACAGCAAGAATTGACAACGATATAATATATGTTACAACGTTTGAAAATGCTATACAGTGTTTACTTAATATATGTCCAAAACACGGGCCCAGCCGCGGACATATAACGGCCAGGAGATACTATTCTTTACGCGACCTTACACTCCTCGGCGTCCGAGCTCTCTCGCGCTTCGTGACCCCTCACGAGGTACACCTCGCGGTGGTGGGGATAAATCCGCGACGTTTATCATCCAGGCCTTGGCGACATATATAGAGAAATCACTGTAAATACACAAAATCTACAGTATGTTTATAATTGAAATGATAATATCAACACGTTATGCGTTGAATATTAACAAGCCTCGAAAGGGTTAAAAGACCTGCTGTCTCGATCGATCTGTTGCACAGGGGTGGAAACAGGGTGGAAACATTTGTCGCGAGCAGTTCCCGAGACAAAGGGCGATCGATCCGCGAGAAAGACAAGACCGGGAAATATTGTATCATGAGGTTCACGTCGTCGCCCCGTCCGTCGAGGATAAAAATGCGTAAATTACAGACCACCCCCGTTCTTCTGTCTGCCGGTCTTGTATCTTTCAAGCGCACGCGGCGAGCGTAACGCCACCGCCGACTGTCTCGCAGGCAGAAGGTAAGAGCCCTATATTTATCTGCCCGATATGGTAATTATACGGACGGCAATTAGTGGCAGTGCCAGTTAGAGGTACTGCTCTAGCAGACGGTATCGCGCCACGGCTCGCAGAGAATACGGAACGGGAAGGATAGGTCATTACGGGCCGGTCCGAGATGGACAGAGAAGATATTATGTATCTCGCCGGCGCGGTGCGGTGGCTCGCGTGCACGCGGAAGGAACGAAAAAATCCCCGTTTCCACGATAAAACGTCCGGCACGCCGCTTTTGCTCGATCCCTTAATGCGAGCTCTTAATGCGAACGGTGGCCAATTAAACTGGAGGCATCAAAGCGGAGAGCCGCAACACCGAAAAGTCTGAAACACTCGAATCCGGCGAAAGCTGTCGCTTGCACGTGACAACAAACAACAACAATTCGATTTTCCATCTCCGTTCGCAGCGGATACCGTGATTTCTCTGTATATGTCGCCAAGGCTCGGGTGGTAAACGTCGTGGAAAACATAAACACGGCTCGGGTATGTCTCCTTTAGGATGCACGACGCCGGCAAGACCCGTGTTGTTGACATATATCGAGAATTCACCGTAGTGACTGCAACAAAGTAATCCGTTACGTCTTTCCCGTTTCCAAGTTGTACAAATGCACATGTTTTCCTCGTAACACGCTGATTAACAGACGTCAATTTCACGGACAGAGTTTCTTCCGCTTTCGGGATGTTACACGGCTGTTATTACCAATTAACGAGAGCGTATCCGTTCGCGCATAAATTCGCGTCGCCGAAGATACGAGCAAACCAACCGGCTACGCCGGCGAGTGATCCTCGGGCTCGAAATAAATCATCGCGCTCCGCGGGAAAGTTCGGAGCGGTCTCGAGCGTAAACGGAGTTGGAGAGGCCGGCTACTTTGTTATCCCCTTGATTATTATCTAATGAACTGCAACCTAGAAGATTATTAACGCTCCGCGAGCGGTGAACTCCTTTTTGGTCGTCGAAAAGTCGGGACTCTCGCAACTAGTTAACATTAAGGTCTGTCATAAATCTTTTCGGGTTGAATTTGTCTTGTTCTGAAGGCTGAATCTTACCGATTCATTAACATTCTCGTTATCTCATGCATGCTACTTTGTGGGCATAAATTTACATAAACTAATGCGCTCTCGCGTTCTTTCGACGACGCGTGAGCGGCGGAGGCGAATTTTAACGATCCGAGAGAAGAATCTCGTCATTCGAAAACTGTGACCACGCAATATCATTTTGTCGCGTTATCGAGATTCCCAGGAATTTTTCGGGAATTTCGAAATCTTCGAGAACTCGTCCCGGTCGTCGGGAATCCGGTATTTTCCGGTTCTCGCACGCCTATGGTTGCTTCCTCCAAAAGCCGGGAGTTCGTTCATCATCGAAGGATCATAAAACACCTGATTGCCGTCCATTAATCTGTTCTTCCGATGGCGAGGTCTGGCGCGTAGACTAATTGCGTGATCGATTATGTTGTAAAGCGGCGCGGCTCTCTGTGGAACTGGTCTCCCTGGCGGACACCTAATCGGACGAGTTAAGACGTTAACGATAGACTTTGCGATCTTGTTGCTAATTGACCGCAATAAGCGCATTCTTTGGTGGCGGGGAGTCGGTTTCTTCGCCGAGGATTTATCGGGGCCGCAGATAAATGGACACGCCGCCGCCGCCGCCGCGCCGGTACACGATCGATAAGGGAGCAATGGGACGGATAACCGGGGGATCCAGCTTCGGGCAAACGGGCAAATAGAACCGCGCGGCCGGACAGATAAATCGCGTGCGGAGGGAGCGGGCGCGGAACCGCCGTCGCGCGGTTCCGAAGCGAGAAATCCTCGCGGCTCTTGCGCCGCCGGAAGTTCGCTCGCACTTAACCGGCTCCCCGGAAACTTTTCAATAAAGCGCGAAGGCCCTCTCGCTTTCCATACGTTCCCGGAGAGGGCAAAGTTTCGGGCCACTATCGTTCCTACGCAACATTTGCCGGATTCCCCGCGTGACGCCCCTTCGAACCTCGCGGATTATCATTCCTGATCTTCTTTCCCGATGGGAAGTTTCTTCGCGCGACGCCACGCCTCGGGAACACCGCGAGAGACGTGAAATTAATTCGTCCGCGAGGCTGGATTTTCATTTCCGCCTTCCGCTGCGGAAAGTTGCCCTCGTTTTGTTTCCTTTTTTCGACATTAATCTTCCGCTGGTCGTGACGGCCGAGACGGGAGACGGAAGTTCTCCTTTAAAAATCATCGTAATTCCCGTTTAATTGGAATCGCGAAGATGCTCCGGCCGTCTTGTTGCTTGCGAAATTCGTCCTTCCGACTCGTTCAGAGCCACTTGCCTGCTATTTATTCGGTGATTAGGCGCGTGGTTCGTTTCAATTCTTCTCGCGTTCGCGTTTGCTCTTCAGGACATTTTCTGCCGTGGCCAGTGTATTTGAAGATCGCGCAGCTGGAACGTTAGATTGGATGTTTGTACGCCCCTGAAAATATTTGTCTTTGTGAAGCGGTCGTTTTCTGTTTAGCAAAAGCGACTTGTTCATTAGGAATTCAACTAGTGGCTTCTTAATCTTGTTGGCCACAGTTGTACGAATTTACACTCGGTTAATGTCTCCGCCGTTTGAAATGTTACTCACGCAATTCTACTTGCAGCTCATGTGAAACGGCGTTAAATGGGCGGCGACCTTTAAATTGCAGCCGCTTTACATGTCTCACGGAACACGTGACAATAGTTCGAGCAGTTCGAACGAAACAGTCAGACGATGTTGGACACCAGGAATCTGCGTTACCGATCGTAATCGTGACATCTCTGTATGTATTAAGAACAACATATGTAATAAAGTGTACGTGTAAGTGTACTCTGTGTATAGCCGCCTGTAAGGAAAGTCGTTTATGTGTACTTAGTCCGGTGCTGAAGTGTTTCGTCCAAAAAAAAAAAATATATATACAGTAACGAGCAAAACTGAGTCTACACTATTTGACGCAACATAACTTTTTAAAAATTAGATCAAATGACTTGAACGTTATCGAGAAGTTAGAAGGATTTGTTTATTAGACGATGTGTAAAAACTTTTTGAAAAAAATTTGAATTGGTCGGAATCGCAAAAGAAATAGTAAAAGTTGGTTTTCTCAGCATTTTCATCTGAGCCTGTATCGAAAATTTAAAGAATGTATTTGATTCACTCGAATAAATTATATCCATGCTGACAATTTCACCGATATTGGCTAATTCGTTTACGAGTACTAAACGCTTAAAAGTGGAAAAATTGCCATTTTTCACGATTTTATACTTAAAATCACACTTTCTACATATATATATATAGAGACCAGAAAAGGAGATTCTAGATACTGCGTAAAACCTACAATTACAAAAGACTATTTACCTAGTCTAAAGAAAGGATCCGATCGCTCAACAATCGATCGCTTAACGTAGATCGAAAAAGGCCAACTCTTTGGCGGTCTGCTCGGCGGCTGGAGAGGTCCCGCTCGAAGAAGAAGCAGACCGACTGAAGGACACCGCGCGGCGGTTAGCATCGAGCCGAGAGGAGTGGAGCGGTGGAAAGAGCGGCTAACGAACGGACGTTAATTAGCCGCAATAACCAGCGACGATCGCGACAATTACAGGGCTGCCGGTCTCGCCGCGTCTTCTTGCTTCTGAGACGGAGGATATAAACTCGACGGATCGGCCCGGTGGTCTCTCGCGAGCGGAATTACAGGGGGCCAGGCCGCGCTCGCCGGTCGCTCGGTTTCCGCATAATCAATATCGCGCGTTTCCGGAGTTAGACGTCGATTACGACCGGAGAAGATAACGACCGGCGGAGAAGAGAAGAGGGTCTGTCGTTTTCGCGTTTCGAAAGCGTCGCCACCCATTCGGTCTTCCTCTCCCATCCCCGATCCACCCTCGCGCGCGCTCTGTCACGTCCGTTTTCACCCCTTCAGCGTGTTCAGCCCGGCTTAACACACCCCCGCCGGAGTAATTCAAGACGAACGAGCGAAGAGTTTCCACGGGCGAAGGGCAATGACGCCTGGCTCGCGCAGAATTTTCAATATTCCGGAGTAACGTCACCGAAGCGATTACGGCAATTAGAGCGGAAGGGTTCTCTCCGCTTCGCTCCGCACCGCTCCGCACCGTTCTCCGCAGTGCGGGGACGCGGGAAAAGCCCCCGTGAAATAATTCATGCGGCACACGTGGCCCTCTCGCACGGCATTCTTGGGAAGTTTCCGACTGAAGGGGGCGGACAATAGACAAACCGCCTGACGGAGAACTTTTTCACCGAGCCTCGTTTCGACGACTCTGCACGCTCTCACTTTTATTCCACCTCACTCTCTCTCTCTCTCTCTCTCTCTATCTCTCTCTCTCTCTCTCTTTCTCTCTTCGAGCCAGACCAGCTGGAAATTCTTGGTGTCTTCCCCATTTTGCGGAACGATCTCGCTGGATGGTTGAATGCGTCGGAAGAGCACCTTTCTGGGTTAAGCTCGGCCGTGCTTTGGACCCGGACTGAGACGGATTATGTTTGCTGATGGTTTCTGCAGGGATTAGACCTAGGTCTGCGACTATCAACACTTTACGTGCCTGCGGTTACTTAGGGCATAAACGACGACACAGCCTCCTCGGAGAGGCGCGTGCAGTTTTTCGCTTCCTATTCGCCGGTGGCAATGTGAATCGACGATTTTGAGAAAACGACAGTTATTGAAATTGTAATCTAACATCTAGACCTTGACTTAAATCAATGTGCTGAGAAACTTTCGGAGATCCAGGACGAACAACAAGAGGCGTGACAGATATAATATGAAGTAGGATTTTTGGAGATGTTAATTCGAGAAGACGAGTTTTAGTGGACTAACATGTTGGAATTTATCGCAACATTTTCTCTAGTCCGAGTTTTTACTGTAAAGAATCACCCCATAGAGGGACTGATTAATTTGTTTAACGGGAACAGCGGTTACGAGATTGCATAAGCGAACACGTGTATAACGTAAGAAAGTTTTCAAGAAAACGCGAAATCAAAGATTTGTCAGAGTGCAACACGGTCTCGTTTTATTCGCAATTTACGCGAAGCATCGGTCAGGGAAAGAGAATTTCATTTAATGTCGGTTTCTTTCTGAAAATGTAAATTTGCATACGTTTCCGGTTCACTTATCGGTGTTTAATCTGCAAAGTAAATGTAGACCTAAAATGAACGTGGAATTCCATGTTCTTTTATGGAATTATTAAAATATAAGCGAGCTCCCGATAAGGGTAGTTGCGAGATGAATTATGAGGCAAGAGATTAAAAAGAGAATCGTTGAACTTTAGAGAGGTGAATTAAAAATCGACTATTGTACCGACAGAGTACTAAATTTGATCGGTATCTCCAATGTACATACAAAAGCGTAGAAAGAATAATCATGATTCTGCGGTTCTTTATGTACGTCTTTCTACGATGATCTACGTTGCTCTTCCACTTTATTAAGAGCTGCTTTAAACTCAGAGTACCATGCTACGAACTAGAAGTATCGTACAGTGTATTAAATTTAAGTATACCGGTTAGTTCTCAACGTTTGGATCTACTTGGGCAAGTCCTGCAATTTAGAAGTCGCTACGTCGCAAATATCAACTTTCCAGCTAGTTTTACAGTGACTTCTCGATATATGTCTACAGCATGGGTCCTGCCAGCGCCCTGTATCGTAAAGGAGACATATCCGAGCCGTGTTATGTTTACACTCCTCGGCATCCGAGGCCTCCCGAACTTCGGGACATACCTCGCGGTAGTGGGGATAGTTCCGCGACGTTTATCATCCACGCTTTGGCGACATATACACAGAAATACTCACTGAGTTCGTTTCGACTGGCTAATGGACCTCCATGCAGGGCGGACTAAAATTCACTAGCCATTATGAATGAACGGTGGAAAGAGACTGCATCAGCACACACCTAACAGCAACGTCCACAGTAGCTAAAAGGTTAACAGGCCTCGCAACAGAACTCGCATGTATCGCGTGAAGTCGGAGTCGGTTCCGCGGGCCGGTTAGGGGTAGAAAATTGAAAGTGTCAGAATCCTGTCGCGGTCACGATAAGTTCGTCAAGCGGAGCGTATCAGGCTTGCGCACCTATCGCCAGGTTATCGGTTGATCAAAGGAGTGAAGAGGTGATCGCGGGGGTTCACGCGACGTTATCGCGGGTCTTGCGTGCAACACGAACGCGTTCGGTCGGCTCCTTTCCCTGGAGAAAAAGCGGCCGCGATCCGTCACCTCGATCCCCGCTCCACGGAATTGCCGCGATCCAGCGACAAGAAGGAGGCGTGCCTGGATCTCGATCACCGAGCGCCGCGAACTTTCATTAACCGTGAACCCGACGGAATGTTCGAAGACCCCGAGCCGCGAGCTGTTAATATTTTGCTCGCGAAATTCTACGCCGTCGCGTGGGCGGAGCTTGGTTGAAAAATGATTTTTTCTCTTGTGGATTCAAGAGCGACTTCTGATCGCGAGTTGAGTAACTGTTTGGTATTACATGGTTGGTTAGAAGTGTTTGATTAAAGAAGTATGAGAAGTATATTAGGACATTTGATAGTCATCTTCTAGCCAGCAGAAAATATTTCAATAATTTTTCTGATTCCTTCACCCGATCTTTATTTATATGAATTTTGCATAAAAATCCCCGAATCTTAAAGAAATCTTTCCCGGCAGTTTTTGTGCTTGAAAATTTTTTCGTAGAATTATCATACGTTGGCAAGTAATACTTCGCATAGTTTGTAACCTCAAAGGTCTGAAACAGTTGTTCCGTGGCAGAATGACGTTCCCGAAACTAGAAACAGAGTGTATCCATCATTTCCCGCGTCCTTCCCGCGAACGGACTGACGTGAATGAAGCGAGGGAAGTGAAATCTGCAAACGTTGAAGAGCGATCTAGGAGAAGCCTAGAGCGGTGACACCTTTCACTCGCGAGCTATGATCGATGGTCCGTATCCTGTCGCGGCTGTTCGTCCCGAAGGCGGTCCGGGAGCTGCAACAGCGCACCGGCATGGTGCACGCGCGTCCTTGACGTAACTGGTTCGAGGAATGCCGTTGCATAATCGACGAGAAACCGCGGCGTGTTGCGGCCAGAAAGATCGGCTCCGATCCTGCTGTTTCGCCTGCAACACCCGGTAGCCTTGAAGCTGATCATCGGAACATCGGACAGCTATTCGGTACACGACCGGCGGAAGCTGATCATGTCAGCGCCGACAAGAATCTACCCGCAATTAACAGTCTTGTTGTACTTAATGCAAGGATGCTGTGCGAACGTCTTTCCACGTTCGTCTAGGTTAATTGCAAGGAATCAATTATCCTTACCGAGGCACGACTGTACGGATAACAGAACAGACTTAAATTAAGTCTTCATCGAGTTAGATCGAGGTTCCACTAAATCTTATATCGAACAGGGGACTGTGTTCCGAATCGTGTCTCGTTTGGACTTATTCTAATTAGGAAAATGCCACGAGTATATTCATTGAATTTTTTCGTAAAGAAATGATTGAAAACAAACAATACTTTAATATTAAAATAGTGTTTCGCCGAAGTATCTAAGCCTGCCATACCTTTCAGGCTACGCGTCTCTTAAAGATTTATACGTAGAAGTAGTGGAGATAAATTTGTTGCAAGTATCGTGCCTATCTCTGTCACGTATATCGAAGCATTACTGTACATCCGGGAGCTATGCTCTAGGGTGCTGTAACGTGATACTTGGGGCTAATTCATGACACCCTCGAGTGGTCCACGCCACTCTCCCCTTCCGGGGTGTTGAAGTCCATCGAATCGTTTCGATGGCCCGAGTTTTCTCGGGACCCGAAGGTGAATTCGAGCATCGAGTAAGACGCCATTGAAGAAACAGAGAGGAGAGGCGCAATCTCGTCGGAGTCACGCGAAGAAGCCAGGGTCGGTGGGTAGGATGGAGCCGGACAAGTCGAGGGATCGTCGTGAGAAGCTGTCAGGTGTATATTGACGCGGATAACGGAACGACAACAGACCGGAGACAACGGGGACAAGGAATATGGCGCGCCGTACGTGTTAAGGGGGCGGGCGGCGGGGCGCTCGCTAATGGAGGAAAAACAGAAGGGACCAGAAGGAAAACAAACAGGGAGGGTGTACCAGGGCCGAGGACAAGCTATCGCGGGGTCTCTGCGAGGCCCTCGAGCGGTAACGAAGAGTGACTTCTTCTTCCGGCACGCTCCATCGGCAGTGACGAAACGTCGCGTCGCGACTCGTACAGGAACAGAGGGTTGATATACAAAACACTGCGGCCCGCGACGATATCGATCCACTTAGAGGGTTCGGGAAGAGCCAGGGGTGAAACCGAAAAAAAAAGAACAAGAGGGCAGCGGATTTCTATGGGGTGTCTGCCGGGCGAGAAAACCGAAACGTCATCCCCCGACCACGGTGGCTGGTGAACTTGGAAAAAGTTGGAGGATTCGTTGAAGAGAAACGAATTCGTTTTTTAGCGTTTTTATTCGAGGCCGAAGCTCTTCTCCTGAATCTTTTCGGCGCTTCTTTCGGCTTAGGTTTGCATATTTCATAGAGAATCTTCCTCAGTCATATTCTTCGATTATATTCTATACACGTTCGTGAACCATTTCTGTTTAATTCCTGTTCTCTGTCATTGACGATGAACATTTGAAACATTTTTATTTAATATAACAATTCACAAACTAGTTCTAATTTATTAGTAAATCATTTAATTTGGCAGCGGTGCCATTGCGGATATACTAAATGTGTTTGAAAGTGTTTAGAAATAACGCTGTAAATGGTTTTTAATAATGTCAACTGTAAAGATGGTCGACCACGCGAGGGTTAAATCGCCTCGGAGAAGAAAGGGCGAAAATCTATGCAGAAAAATTAACGAATTGTGATCTGAATGCATTCCGTGTGGCGATCTCGACCTTCTGGATCCCCAGGAAGCGGTCTATGAGATGAACGATCTCTCCCAGCGACGCGCAGCACTGGGAGGAAACGTTTGGTAGGGATTCCAGACGATTATCGGAAAAATGGGCCACGTTCCACCCCTTTGTTTTCCACCCTCTCGCTCGGGGACCACGCGATAACACGCGCCGGCCATCCTGACGGTTCTTTCTGTTCGGCCGAGCCGCGGTAATGAAAATTGCACGAGCATCCGATAATTGTCGGATCGGGACTCCGCCCGGACCACCGACAGACATTTCAATTAATTCATTAACGAATCTCGCGCCGCGAATAAACTACACTCTGATTTAATTAATCCCGCGACGCGTTCCCGATATTTATCGCCGCGCCGTGTTGTTCGCCGCAGTTTTCAATAACAAGCGGCGTCATTGTAAATCAAATTTCCGCGAGAGTCCGCAACAAGCACGCGCGCGAAAGAAACGGCGCACCCTCCTCTAGCTCGCGGTATAATGTGCGGGCGAAAATGAGATGCGCGTCGATGCCAGGATAATTCACGAGGAAACTTAATATTATATCGAGCGCGGCCGTTTCGCAGTGCGGCGAACGAAGGAGATTAAATGACAGTGTTAATTAATTTCGACTTCGCTTTTGGAGCTGGTCCGACCGCTGGATCAAAGAATTTAATGATATTTTTTCCGTCCAATAAATTCGGCCATCCCCCTCAAATTTTAAAAAATTTATAACGGTCATTATAATAGAATTTTCTATAGGAAAAATCGTTTCTATTTTAGAGATATGGTGGCGATTTTATTTAATATTTAAAATATTAAAAAAATTTCTTCAGTCTCTTTCTCTTTCAGCTATTCGAGTAAAATATATTATCGATATTCTTTCAAATTGATACGGGATATTTTTTTAGATTTAGGTGGAGGAATGGAGGCACGTTCCACTGATTCAAAGGAAACCCAAAGGCAAGGGGTTGGAATCGAAATAATAGATTCTGAAAGAGGATTTCCGGCGGTCTTTTAAGACGGAGTCGACGCCGCGATTAATGCCGGGACCGGCTCGAAGTAACGTAAACAGCAGATGTAGGGTGATCCGGAAAAGGGCTCGGTGAAAGGGCCAGGTTGGTCGTCGCAGCCAGTCTGGCGAGGAGGCCGCGACCCCGCGTCGCTATTTAATTCCGTGGGGGTTGAAAAGCGACAGAAGCGCGGACACCACGTTCGTAGTCGGTTCAGAGGCCAGACGACACCCTTTCATTCTTTTTTCCAGCCCCGTCCGGGGGTCGGAGGGTTCTCGAGGCGATTCGAAGCGTCCGCCCTCAGCATTCCACTTTTTCATCCCCTTCGCCGCGAATCCTTTCCAGGTGTTAGCTGTTTAAACGTTGTCGCGCGTAAAAGGAACGCGCCTGAGGGAAACGAAGGAAGGAAGAGAATGTAGGAAGGAAGAAAGGAAGGAAGGAAGGAAGGAAGGAAGGAAATGAATGGTGGGATGCACTGGAGGGTCCTGCTGATTGTTTGGCGGTTCCACGAGTGGTTATCTGCAAATGAAGGGCCACAAATGCGGAACAGTAGAGAAGTAGTCTGCGAAAGGGAGGGGTGGCCAAGAGAAATTGCGGGGATGCCGGAGAGTTTATGCTCGAAGAAAGGAGACAGAAGGGGCGGGTGGCCGCCAGGGGTTGAGGACAGGTCAAAAGGGTGGACTCGACGGTGGTGCGACGGAAACGGTAGTCGCCGTGGCACGGCGGCGGCTGCTGGTAGTTTGTTCGCGTATAATTCGATCACCGCCGGGGAATTATTGTCCTAACAGACGTCTTCCGTGGGATTGGTCGTCTGGTTTCTGTTCCGGGCGACGTCGTCGCGTCGGCTCGCTAGATAAGGATCCGATGGGACAGGAAGCGAATGTTTCCTCGTTTTGATGGAATCCCGGAACGACGAAAAGAAATGGTCTATTTCGACGGTACCCGAGCCAATCGACCGAACGATTGTCCCGGAAAATTGACGGCGCGTTTGCCACCGCGCCGTCTTCTGCATATTCCGGGATACCGAGAAGATAACAACTAATCAAAAACCGATGTAACGATCTTCCACTTCTACAGGACCCATTAGAGGTATCCACAAGTAATCAATTATTTGCAAAGAATTTGTTTTGCCTTTAGTTCTGCACCGATCGTTGAAGAGGTTTTCGGTAAAGCAGTCTGTGTTCAAAGTATTCTGAAAAGTATAATCTTTTTACAACCCTCTAATAAAATGGCGGCGTCCGTACCTTCCGAGGATCATATTCGTCAGTTCATACTTTTTCATTTTCATGAGGGATTAAATCCAAGGGTAAAAACAAAGAAAATTTGTTATGTTTATGGAGATGTATTATTGAGGGTTAACAAGTGTCAACGTTGGTTCAGAAGGTTTGCTGCTAGTGATTATGATCTCTCTGACAGACCTCGAAGTGGACGACCAGTTGAATTTGATAATGACACCCTAAGTCATATTTTCACCTTGAGTCATATTTCGCTTCACGAATCCTGGATTTCTATAAGAGGGGGATTGAAAATTTGCGGGAAAGATGGCAAACTGTCCTTGATGATGATGGAGATTATATAATAAATTAAGAAATGTTGGGATGACGAGGTTAGGAGATTGAATGTGACTTTATATTTCAAGTGTTTATTTAAGCTCCGCAACGGAATAAACGTTGATCAGTTTGGTTAATGTTGTTCGCATGTAACACACTTTTGTATTTGACTTATACACTGAAAGTCTGACTATCTTATCATCAAAGTAGACTGTTCAAAGGTGCAATAAACCGCGGGTCAGAAAAGGACTTCCCTCTCCGCATGTTTCGTGCATTTCGGTGTATACTCCAACAAGAAATAAAAACCTGAATTTACTACGAAGTTTGGATTACATTTGAAAACAATTGACTGCTTATGGGTCCCCCAATATTTTTCTGATTTCAGAATCTCTAATCAGAAGCGTATTGACGGTATATAAGAGAATGATAGGGATCTCCGACCGAGACGAAGACATTAATTCCGGATACAGGTGGATAGAGACGGCGGACCCGATCAGAAGATACGTTCCTTAAAGCTGTCGTTCGCCGTGCGCTTGCAAATCGTTCGATTTTCGCAGGCGCGCCTGCATCGGGCTATAACAAATTTCCGGCGAGGGGGTTAACGCGGAACGCGCAAGGACAGTGATCCTGTTTCGAGATTGAACGAGGCGAAACGGTTAGCTACAAAAGTTCGGATCCCGGGGATCTAGACGCGGAGCCGGCCAGATAAATGTCCGCGAGGCTGCGGGGATTTTTCACGATCGTTTATCCGGGGCTATCGCGCATTCGTTTCCGCGCGGTACATTTCTCACGCGAGCTGCGGCGTCGCGAAACAAGAGCCGGTCCCGTTCGGCGAAACTCCATACGTCACTGCGGTGCCGGGTCGCGATCCGGATCCGCTCGGTCTTCCGGATCGCGAAGACGATTCATCATCTCGATAACTCGGCGAATTAATCAGGGCAATCCTCGGGCCGGTCCCCGGTAATCGATCGTCGCCAAGTTTCGGGAGTAATTTGCGCGAGTGTGCGAGCCGGTCGGGAAGCGTTCGATCGCGAAACGATCTCGAGGAAGATGCAGCTGGGCGGCCGTCCTCCCCATTCGTATTCAGGGTTGGTCGACGAGACGCGACGCGACGCGACGCCGACGCTCGGATTCGATCATCTTCTCGGCACGCGGAGCGGAAAATCGCGCGGCTCGACGCGACACGCGGGATGACTCGGTTCCCGGGCAACTATGCGGCCGGGATCGATACTTGGAAAACTGTCGATCGAATTCTGGCCAGCCGGCGATGGCCCGAAACCGCAAATCCGCAAGACCGACTGCGCCCCGAACCGGCGAAGGAAGCTCTTTGACGTTCGAACTGTGTACGGGAAGCGGCATTCAACGTCCTGCCCTCGCGCCCCGACACCATTTACCGGGGCCCCCCCGGAGCCGATAGTGTCGATAAATGGCCATTAGCCCGCCGTGCCCGCCCGCAAAACCGAAGTGCACGCGTGCCATTGATAGAACGGAAGCCGATTTTCAACGGCAGTTAAGCCCCGGACACGAAGTTTCGCGCCGCGCCGGAAAATCGGCGACGAACCGGTACACGCTCGTCCGCCCGAAACGACTTAATCGCACCTGTAATCGCGGCGCCGCTCTCCGAAGACTCGCGCCAAGCGACGCTACACTCGTCCGCGATCCACGCGACCATGAAAAGTCGTTAGAAGAATTTTTAGACGAAATAAACATTTTCACCGCAGAAATTGTCTACCCAGTTTTATTAGTGTTGGCGTACAACGATCGGCACTTCCAGAATCTTGGGTTTAAGGGACGGTTTGCAGCCCTTAGGTATAAGCGACCCTTGCTGTAAGGGAAAAGCGAGAACTACAGTCAGTCGAGCCAGCGAGTCGTCACGTTAAGAAGTAGACCCACATTTGTAACACCGAGTCTTTAGTCATACAGTTGTATGTACACAGCCGTTAATGTCTCCAACACTGTACATCCAATATTGCAACATCCCACTGTTTTAACAAACGCTAATAATTAGAAGCGAGGAAAATCCACAATCTATTTCTGACCAAGAAGCAAAAGTAAAAATCTAGAACCTGATACAATCTTGGAGAGATATTAAAGCGAAAAATCAATTACGACGGAGAGATAAGTAATTAACATACAGATTAAGTAATGAAACGTATAAATAATTTAGAGACAGATTAAGCAGCAGAAAGGAAGAACAGACGAGAGTAACTGTGAACATTTCATCCCCTCGTAAGGAGGGTCACTGACATCGAGATCCAGGCGACCGATTCGTGTAACAGCTTGATTCCTTAATTGTATGAAAATTAAGCCGAGTCCAGTGAACTTCTGGGCGTCGTTACCATAAACCAGAAGAGCAGAGGAAAAGGATAAAGCGAATTCATCCCGCCGGGTGAAGTCTCCTGGAGCGCGTGCCAGCCCCGAGTTATATACTCCTTATAAAATTAAGGGGAAAAAAAGCGCGGCCATAAAACGAACGACGCTTAACCCGGTCGTAAAACAAGCCCTGGCGATTCTCGAGAGGAAGCTTCTTCAGTCTCCCGCAAGATCCTTTCCTAATTAATACGTGCTCTCGTTGATGCGCGTCCGCCGCGCCGCGAGAACCAGCGAGACGCGTTTTTGCCGGTGGCGTCGTAGCCGGCACTCGAATCGATCAAAAAACCGTTTCGGATTACCGGCCGTGAGTGATCCCTTTCATCGATCCGTGGATTTAGCGAGCGCCCTCGATCGCCACGATCTTAGTCCGTTCACGCTCGATCTCGATACGCCGCGGTGAGCCAGAAAATTAACATATCCAATTACGAATTTATCGACTGGCAGGTGCGCACGATTGATTAATCGACAGACCGATTTTATGCATTTACGGCATTTAGTATTCTCGATAACTTTTTGGGCTACAAAACTTGCTAACCGTGATGTTAACCACTATCCCCGTGAAACAGCGACAATCCCTGAATTATAACTAGACTGCGAATCTCTATGCAAAATAAAACTTTCACACATCGATTACAATCTACAGGAGCCGAGTAAAAATTTATTTTGCTCGTTAATCATTTCTATATATTAAAAATGGTACGTCGACATTGTTAAACTCTCTTAATCTTTTCACCGTTTTAAATTACACCTACACATTTTTGTCACAAGCGCATAAAGTCCGCAGTCCGTCGGTGACCAACTTCTTCGGGAACAAAACTGTTAACCGTTCTTCTAAAAAACTGAGAGAAATAACTTTCACACGAAATTTCTCAATTGGCCGCGAGAAGAGTCTCCTCCGACGAGGTGCAAAAGTTCCGATGTCCGAGTTTATTGTTTCAATCGACGACCGCAGCACCGTTCCACCTGTCCGCACCGATTCCGGGCCACCACGACGTCCTCGGTTTCCGGGAACGGTGCGAGCTAGGTTAGCCGGCAAGTTTTTTTAATTTGTCGCCCGGAAAAGTTGACCGATGGCACGGTTCCGAGTTTAATTGTTTCAATCAACGGGCCCGCCGCTCGTTTCCCGACCGCCGCCGCCGCCGCGGCGTTATTGCCGAAACGTTCGCGAGGCGGCAATCATCTCGATCCACTATCCGGTGGTGGCGGCGGCGGCGGTGGCGGCACTTTTACAGCCTTTATCTGTTTTATTGCGCTCCGGGAGCCCGGTGCACTCGGGGACCACGACGACGACGGTTCATTCACGGACGTACCTCGGGGGAGTGCGCGCGACAGGTTAAAAGAGCGACGTCAAGCTCAGGCACCGGACGTATTAGCCCACCTTTCGAAGGTGGCATTGTTTGAAAGGATCGTCCCCGACGAAACGTGCACCAATCCGGGAAAGAGGGGCGGTGGGGGGTGGGGGGAAATGGTAGAGTTACGAGCGAGCGTGAACGAGAGAGCCATCCGCGGAGAACGGTTTATGGAACTCCGGGGGCTTTACGAGCGATAAAACCGGCACCCGGGCGGGAGGGGCCGCCGGTGCATCCCGCGGATTTCCAGCCGTTTTTGCGGTGCACTGTGCAGGACGCCTGCAACTGGAGCAGCCCCGGTTCCTTGCACGGGACGACCACGGAATAATAAAGTATCCGGAGGTACCCGAGGCTCTTTGAATTCGCCCACGCCTCACGGGAAACGGTCCGTCGTGCCCTTTTGTCGGGATCCTGCGAATTTCGGCTGGTGTGATGCTTTAGTTAGCTTTGCATCTGAATAAATTTCCAATAAATTTTTCGTCCGCTTAGTCTACTCGGTTTTCGTTGATTCCGTAGCTTGAAACAGATGAGCGTTCGGCTCGTAAGCAGTATGCCGCACCGGGGAAATTCAGGGGAATACAGTTACCCTCTCTCCGTGGTTATCGGATCAGTCACGTGACGCTGCATGACAGAGACGAATCACGCGACCGGGCGGTAGGGTGGGGATGCTCGCCGTCTGAATGGCGAACACTCGTCGTAGAATGGGTAGGGTAGAGTGGGAGGCAAGTCTTGATCTGGCGACACTGTTCGCGAGCGATCAGTTGGTCCAGAATTGCTGTACACGACGGTGCAGTGCAGAGATTGTTGACTACCAACTGTATTAACACACTAAAGGCGAGAGTCGTAGTACTACGATTTATCTCGACTGTAGCCGCGTTACCTAGCATACTTTCGTCAAGATCCCCCGCCTTTAATGTGTTAACACGTTAAGCGCCAAATATCATTCCCAGAGATTCTTACAAAATCGGAGTAATTCAATTAATAAAAGCGAAACTAGAAATCTTAAATGTATTATAGGGGATGTTGTTTTAACCCTTTTGAATTCTAAAGATCTTAATAAAATTCGCTTTATCCGGATACGTCACACTAAAAATGAATGTCTGAACCTAGTCAAAAATCATTGTCGGTCAGATGCGACTGACATGGCAGTTAACGGTGTTAGCGTACTATTATGAACAATCTAGTAGATAGATCTAGTCTATACGATTATATAGAGTAGACCATGCCACGAACAATTTACTAGGCTTCCTGGACCCTTGCCCCTGCGCAATTCCGTGCGTAGGCGCCCGGCAACTTAGGTTCCCCGTGCGGTACATGGCTGGGCGACGCGATCGTGGTTGTTCCCGGGGAAGCGTAGACCGTGGACCATTGATGTCGTGAATTTGTGGGGTTAAACTTTGGCCGGTGGAAAAGAAAATGGAAGCGTTAACGAGTGGGGCACGGCGCCGCGACCAAACGGAAAACGGGGGGTCGGGGTCCTGCCGCAAGAATGGATCCTTTGTCAGGGCTCGTGGGTGACCGAACTTCCGTCGCGGGGAAGAAGAGGCCCCCTCCCTCCCCCCCCCCCCCCCTCCCCTCTCGGCGTCTTTCATCCGGCTGCAACGCTAGACGGATGATAATAGAGGCCGCATGAATGCGTAACGAGCGGGCTCGCGCGGCTCCTTCGATTCTGCACGGAATAATTCCGCCGATAAATAATTCTCGCCGGGTTTTCCGCGCGGCGAGTCGCGCCTCCCGGCCCCGGAGATCGAGCCCCGAGAAGTCCTCCTCTCTCTCTCTCTCTCTCTCCGTTAAGCCGGATTCAGGCCTAATGGGCCGAGCAGTTATTCCACCTCGAGCGAACGCGGGCCTACGGAACGACGCAGAAGACCGGGACGAAGAGGGACTGAGAGGGAAAGCCAGGCCGGCTCGGAGCTTTCATCCGTCCAGACGGTTCGCTAATGGCAGCCGAACTCTGCGCCGCGCGAGAGTTGCATCTGCGAGACGCAGCTGGACGTTAATCTCTCGTTCCGCCGTGTCGGGGATCTTACCCCGGGGACATCGCGATTAGAAGAGAGGTGGGATCGTCTTTTTATCAGCCAGACCACCGTGCTCGACAAGACACGCTCGAACTCGGCTCCGCGATCTTCGCCGCGATACGATCGGCCCCGACATCGTTGTACCCTGTCGTGGAACCAGGCTCGAGGGGTTCTTCGGCTTCGGCGAGTCCGAGCGTTTTCGGTTTTCGCTTTGTCTTTGCTCTTACAGGCCTAGAAACCTAAACCACGAACAAGCGATCCACTTGCGAAACTATTCCGCGTTGCAAAAATGTTTTCCCAGGTGCATCGGACCATGTAGGTCTATCTACGTGACACAAGCATTTTTAACCCCTAACAGGTACGCTGCGGTGTACAGGTGTCCGTTCCGTTAGTCTTGCTGCTGTTCGGTATGTGCCAGTTTAACACAATCGCCGGAAATGATCTCGGTAACGTTAAACAATCGGCGCTCCGAGGCATTCGCACAATCTCGTTTCCGCAATAAATGCGTAAAATCCACGTTCCTACGCGAACAATAACCACTTCAGCAGCGCTCAGACAGAGCGCGTACTCCGGCGCGACTCGCGCACACGAATGAATGGTTTTGTTCATGCATAATGGTCTGCAGATAAGTTTGAACTGCGGGCAACATTCCGGGATGTTCGGGATATTGTTTGTTCAGCCCGGCCAGCTTAATTGGAAGCAGCACAAATATTCCGTGCGTGTTCGGTTCGAGACTCGTGCACGAAGGGGTGGCGGCGAAGGGATGCCGTCGTGAATGTAACTCTCGCCTTTTTGGGAGGAAGCGACCGGAAAACCTCTAAGACGTTCGAGATCGAAATATTTTAGTTCGGGAAGAGGTCGCTTCCTTTTGCGTTCGATACCTCGAGGAACAGTGGCGGACGTTGATCGAGACGGGGCTTCTTGCCCGAAGCGACTCGAGAAGCGTGCGCTACCCGCAGACACCGGCTCTAAAGATAGAAGTTCAAGGGTTGTAGCCGCCAGACGCCAATGACAGACGTTGCACGCGTGTTTTTACGCCGGTCTCGGTGCGCCATTACGGGACATTTGTCGCGTGACGTAGCCAGCGCAGGGTTGCGCCGAGGACGCATGGACGAGCTGCGTTTTCTTTCTCTCTCTCCGGTCATGCCGACTGTTATGTCGCTATATTTCGTTTATCGGAGACTGGTTAATGCGTTTCTTGCGGAGCCCCGTGGCTCGCTGCTCGCGCGATATCCGACGCGGATGCATCGGTCCCTTTGTGCACGGACGTCTGCTACTTCTCCGCCGTCCGAGAGCTGTTTACGATCTTCTGAATGCGCAGCGCTGTCCACCGGATCTGGCACCGACGAATTAATCCGGAAATTTTTCAACGGGTACACCCTCCTGCCATCTCTCGAGCTTCATGCTGTCGCACGGCGCCGCGCTTAATCCTCCGGCTCCGGGGATATCGCCTCGTGCTTATGCGATATCTTTCTTCGGTATCGAGGTTCGAGCTTGCTTCGCTTTGTACGCGCGTTTAGACAGCGCCGGGTAGAGCCCCATAGGAATCCGGTGCATTCGGGATGGCTGCATTGTAATAGGATCTCGCCATTGTCACTGAATAATTAATTTTCAACGCCTAACATCTGGTCCGCTTCGGGCTGCACAGTGCTGGCCCCTGTTATAAATTTGGAAGGCGCACCCTGTTATCTTAGGTGGCCGTGGCTGGCAAACTGCATCGGAAATTTCTCAGATTTGTGGATCGTCAAACACAGACGAATGTGCTCGCTTCTATTGATTTTCCAGTGATGGAACTTTTTCCGGAAAACAGGAACTTTATATGGAAAAGTACTCTTACGGTCCATCCACGGAAAATAGAATTGAGAATATTCTACCATTTGTTCTGTCTCTTTTCTGACAATAGCTCCAAGACGATAGCCAATAGCCCCTGGGGATAATCTAGAGCGCTAGAAGGCCAGTTGAGGCGAACTGACATCAGGTCCGAGGGGTTAAGAAAGTGGTCCCCGGATAAGAAAAACAACCCTTTACCGCGATCGTAAATTCTTCGTTATAAATCTCGCGGTCATGCTACTTTCACCGTCGTCCGCCGAGGAATGCGGGTTCTGAGAGAAGAATCCGAGACAGACGCAACAAGAGAAGAACGAGCGAAGGTGAGACCAGGCTTCGGCAGAAAAATCGCGGTTTCTTTCACCGCCGATCGACCGATCGTCTGCGTTCGGTTCTTCTCTCCGGTTATTTTTAACGAACCGACGGTCGAGGGGCGACTGGAAGCCATCCCTATTTCCGTTTCGGCCAGATAACGTTGGATTCTGGGAAGACTCGGGGTGAGGAACGTGGCTGGGTCAGTGTTTCCCCGAGGATTCGTACGGCTTCGGAGAGGCCTGTGGAAGAAATTGCGCCGATCACCGGCCCACCTAATTAGGTTGCGAAAGGAAGCATGGAAATCCGCGAGGGGATGCTTCAGAGACGGTCGCGCCACTTTTATTTGACCGTGTGTGTCTGGAGGGCCGGGGAAGAAGCTACGGGAAGCTCCACCCATAATTAGGGTCGAGGGCCTTCTCTTTGGCTGCGACGTCGATAACCTCGAGATTAAATGCAAAAAGCGGACGAGGATTCGGAGAGTCGGGTCCTGCGTCTAGTATGGGCGTGGGACACGAGCTTTGAATGGGGGGAGATAATTAAGAGGCTGTGGGTCTTGAGAATTAGGCATTCGTGGTGCTAGAAGACCTCTCTATCCTATTTCTGCCTCTTTCTGTAAACTCTTCCGCAGATCCTCTAGATTCTAGAGGGATCCGAGTGGGCGTGGCTTCGGTGCTCTCGATTCCAGGCAGAGCCCCAAAGGGTAATTCTTCCGTCAGTTCTGAAACTTCTAAAATCAACGTTGTTGCCGAGCAAACACCTGATGATAGGTGCACTGATTATCCTGTGGAACAGAGCTCTGGTACTCTGTCGAAATAGAGAGCAACGAGGACACGCCCACTTAAAGCATTCGGCATAGAAAAGGTAGAATTAAGAGCTTTCTAACCTCCGATCCCTTCCTGTGAGACTATTTGCTCAAAATTGATGTTTCTTAGCGCAACCGTGTGCAATCTTCCAGCAATCATGTGCGATGATTGAGCAAGAGGTCACGCCTACTAAGAAACGGTCTTACTACAGTACATCCACGTTGTAGCCGAGCAAACACTTGATGATACGCGTACCGATCATCCTATGGAGCAGGGCCCCGGTACTCTGTCGAAACAGGGAGTAACGAGGACACGCCCACTTACGGCATTTGGCATAGAAAAGGTAGAATTAAGATCGTCCTAACCTTCTATCCCTTCCTCTGATACTATTCGTTCAAAATTGATATTTCTTCGCGCAACCGTGTGCAATCTTTGAGCAACCATGCGCAATCATTGAGCAGGAGGCCACGCCTACTAAGAAGTACTCTTACGGTCCATCCACGGAAAATAGAACTGAGAATATTCTACCATTTGTTCTGTCTCTTTTCTGACAATAGCTCCAAGATGATGCCCCTGGGGGCAATCTAGAGCGCTAGAAGGCCAGTTGAACGGCACTCATTGCCCAGAAGCACGCGAAAAATATTCAGAAAAATTGGAAAACAATTAAAGATCGGCTCTCCAAAAGCTGCACTCGAAATTGAGGCATTCCGATGGTCAGGGGCGGATGGATCTGCGAAGCTGCGGCCGCCCGGTCGAATTTACGGTAGGCGAAGCGTGCAGGGCGAAGGACAGGCGATCGATGGGCAGGCGGCTGAGCACTAATTTACTTGCAAAGGGCGGCAAAACCCGTGCTCGCCGGACAGATCGAATCGGTCTAGGGAAAGTGCACGGTGGATGGCCACGATCGTTTATCAAGGACTCTTTCGCCGACGAGGAGAACAAGAGAGGGGAAGGGAGACGGCGCGAGAAAAAGGTAGAAAAATAGAGAGAGAGAGAGAAGCGGAGAGAAAAGATTGAGAGAATGGGAAAGCTGTTCGTTGGGCCGGATGAAAATCGCTGAAGAAGCGCGCGATCATTTATCGAGGACGAAACGAGGTCCCATCAGTCTGGTTTTGGTCGCAGCACGTAGCCGGGGCCAGAAGAAAGGAAACAGGAAGGAAGGAATAGGAGAACGAACATGTGGCCGACACGTGAGCTGGAAACGAACGGGCCGGCGCGGCGGCATGATGAATCTATCGCGTGGGCGGCTGTGATGCAACTCTCGCGAGATTATTGTTTGCTTACGGGCCGCATCGAAAATATTTTTCACCGGCCCGCTGGCACGCTCCACGGTCAAAGAGAACGGACTGCGGGGACGGTTTCCTCGTCGAGTTCATCGAATTTCTCTCACGATAAGCGCCTACGCCGCGTGCAGTGTCCCCGAGGGACCATTTCGTCCCAGAAAAGGAGAAGAAACGCTTGCTCGGAGCGCGCACCGAGGATGGACCGACGACGATTTCATGGAAAAGTGTGACTCGTCCCGGAATCCCCACGGCGAATCAGCTCGGTGGACCGATGTCTTCGGATTCCTGAGCCCGCCCTCGCCATGTCGGCCGCGATTAACGCCCGCCGATAAATTTCTGCGAGATCCTTTTCGTTCCGCGAATTCGCGGCCGATTAGCTCCGGCTCTCCGGAGCTGTTACCTGCGGTCCCTCTTTCTCTCTCTTTCTCTCTCTACCTCCCACCCCAGGTTTCCGTCTCTTCCCCTGCGCACCGGGGCTTGTTCGGTCGTAATTAAGTTCTCTATGAATATTCCGAGAGAAGAGAGCCAACCGATCGTATAATTCTTTTCGCCGCGCACCGTAAACTACGAAAGCGCACCGCGAAACTGATTAGGTGTACCAGCTGCAGCCGCTTACTACTGTTCCGGAGCAACCCTGGCCCCGTTGGTTCGAGGACTGATCCTATGGAACGGTGAGAAGCAGCTTATACCATAGAGGAAGATTCTATTACCATTTGTAGGGTTATGAATGAGACAGTATATTAGAGTGATTGTTTAGAGTGACTGTGGACGCGATATTGTGACGTCGACGTGTTTGGGTCCAGCGTGAAGGAAAGTCTGTTTGGGCCGAGGTGTGAAAGAAGAGTGTTTGGGTCTTGATGACAGGAGTGAAGTGTGACTGTTTGTTAAACTGATAAAGAGAGAATGAGAGTGCGAGAGAGGAAGAATGGGAGAGGGCATTATTATAAAAGAAACGAATGCGAAGAATGTCTGGCAGTCGATAGTCGGTAGAGAGAGTCAGTTAGTAGAGCGAGTTGTTGTCGTTGTTGT
Organism: Halictus ligatus; assembly: GCA_028454255.1. Classification (NCBI taxonomy): domain Eukaryota; kingdom Metazoa; phylum Arthropoda; class Insecta; order Hymenoptera; family Halictidae; genus Halictus; species Halictus ligatus. The sequence continues at coordinate 4,504,642 of CM052139.1, read as the reverse complement.
TGTTAAATAAAGTGTTTTATCGAAACCGACGACTTAAAACATTTCACCCGTTACGCCGCACCCATTACGTGGGAGTTCCTTAAAATAATCCTACACATTTATACCATAGAGAAACGATAAGGCTAGAAAATAATTTTCTGAATCAAGGTAGGAGAACCTCTACCGAACACAGTACTTGAAAGAGTGTCTTCGAGGGCGTAAGACGTAAGAAGACTAACACCCCCGCGTAACCGCACAAGAGCCATACCCCCAGGAACATAACTCCGCCGCTCGGATAACAAGACAGTCGCACTTTCGTGTATCTCGCGCGGTCCCACGGCAGACACGCGAAACCGGCGTTCCTCCTGCAAAAGAAAAGCGCATTCCGCGGGAAGAGTAGCATCCTCCCGGAGGCCCCATCCCTTTACCGTCGACGCACCCGCGAGAATCGGGTCGAATCGAGCCCGGTATTGGAACAGCACGATTCCCGAGTCGCGACAGGGTTCGTTTTCCTACGGGTAACGTTTGGCTGGATGCTCGTCTAAAATAACCCCCCTGTACAAACTCCGCCCGGGGAGCTGCTCCTTTCGGAATCAGTCGGCGCTCTCTCTCGCTCATCCAATATCCGCTCGCGGAGAGCTTTCCAATTTCACGAATGACGAATAACTCGGTAGGCTACATCAGGACCGATCAGCCGGGTCGGCGGACGACGATTTTGACGAGGGTGGCGGCGAGGGCATGAGAGAGTTAGAGGGATGCGTGTACATGTGTCTCTGTGTGTCTGTGTTAGAGTCTAGGCATCAGGAGCACCGGACGCGGAGAGAAAAGAGGAAGGTCGTAGGCGCGGGGAGGGACAGGCTCGACGATATTTCGATTTTCATTTAGACACGACACGTAGCGGCACTTCGAGCGAAACAGCGGTTTTAATTAAACCCGCGGACCCCGCCGCCGGCCCCATGTCCGATATTCAAATCAGTAACCCGCATTTCTCTGCTCGCATTTCTCCGCGCGAACCTTCTCTTTCTCTCCTCTCGCGCGCAGACTCTGGCGGCAGATGGTCAGGCTTCTCCTCTCCCTCTCTCCCTCTCTTTCTCTCTCTCTCTCTCTGGAGAGAGAAAAAGGTGTCTCGGTTTGCCGCCCCGACGCCAGACGCACGCTGTTCTGCTCCTCCGAGTACCAACCCGACGACGACGAGACACGACGCCTTCCACCCACACACCACCGACCGACTAACTTTCGCCGCGTTAATCGCTAAACGATTATTCGGTAACGGAAAAAGTTCGCCGACGCGACATATTGCGGCCCACCCGACCCCTCTTCCTCGAGTTTCCACCAAGTTCTGATAATAAACAGCTTTACCCCCTGTTTGCCGGCTTGCAACGCTCGCTACGGTTTTTCGGCTCGCGTCTTATCCCGTGACGATGTTAGGCGCCGCGCTCGCCGACTCGGGAAACACTTGGCGCCGTGAATATCAGGATAACCGTGCACAATGGCTCGGGAAATTATTCCAACGCCTGGTGTTAAATCGTCAAGTCCCCGATGCTGTATCATTTTCTCCGGCGTTTTGATTTCACATAAAGAAAAGCCTATAATTCCTCGAACTGAAAGCGTCGTGGTAAAGTGATAAATCGAGGAACATTTCGGGTAAGTTGATCCCAATGTCTCAAATTGCTTACTCCTCTTTTGCATTACACAGCTCGTGCATACTTTATAATTAGACTGCTGATTTTATGCATTTATGGGAAAAATTAGTAGGCTTAATCTTAAGTGGCACAAGTATTAGAAAAATTTAAACATACTATTACATTATTTTCAATCTGCAATTGAGGTAAAAATTTTTTATTTTGCATAAAGATCCGCAGTCCAGTTATAATAAAGTTTCCACGTTGACACCACCGAGTCTTATAAGAACGACGAGATCGAATCTATACAGATTTTGTGCGGTTCGTATTACAATTTATGCTCTACTAAATATATGTATTTAATCATTTCTAGTAATTGTGAAGTAAAAAATCTGGAGCCGTTCATTTCGAGCGACGGTGGTTAGAGCCACGTCGAAAAAAGCTGAACCGCCGTCCCGTTAGATCAACGCCGCGTCTGCGCGAGGGAAAACGCGGTGGTATAATGAACGACCAGAAAATTGCCCAACACCGTCAAACATAATGCAGTCTTCGGCCGGCTTTTTCCGGAGGGGTTGAAGAAGAAACCGAGCGAATTTGTCAGCAGGCGATCCATTATGCATTCGGTTGCATGCGGCGATAGGATCGTTAGCTCGCGAACGAAATTACGATGGCCGCCGGTTGTCCTCGGGCGTGTATTTTCCTTGGACGCGAAATGATTTGTTGCGGCCGGGGGGGAAGCGAGCCAGGTGCGTTCACCTCGCTAGATCGCCGCGGCTTGATTTATCGAAAAACCGATGTTCGCCAACGTCAACAATCAAGATTCGAGGCGGGATACGAGGAGGGGTCCTCCCCTTGATGATCAAGGCTCGCGATCGTCGTGGGCCCTCGTCGCGGGCATTATTCCCGGCTTGGCTCTAAGCATCGCTGGAAAGAACCACGACCCACGCGAAGACCATAATCAGCCCGACGTTGTCCTACGGGGCATCCCGGCGCATCTTGCCAATTGCGAACTGCAGCCGGTGCAATGTTTTCTGCGGCTCGCGTGTCGACGACCCCGGCGCGCATCGTTCCGCGACAAGAAATACGACCGACGATGATTCCTTCGCCGAATGCGCTAAGCGTCACGCAAATTATGCCAACTATTTACCTGGCTCGGGACCCGACAAGCCGTAGCGGCGCGCACCCCGCATACCTTCCCCCCTCAATGCGCTTTTTCTTCTCCTTTTCCGTTTCCTTACAACAATGAACCTACCGCCACCGGTCAGACCACTGATTTTAGATTTTTTAAAATTTACAATCATTGTTCCTTCTCGCTTTTCATTTAATACTAAATCCACTCGACTTTGGACACTCTCCATCGCGATAGATCGTCATTGAAACAATCGATCGTTAAATGAAAACCTCACCACATTGAATTCCTATTCTTTCTGTATGGATTATTGATCTGGAATACACGTTTAGCTGCAGGTAACATCGTTCATCGCGTGGACAAGAAAACTGACACTAACAGTTTGATCAGCCAACGCACCTAATCTGATATCGGCCTCGTAAAAACGATCGGGACCGGTTTCTTTTCGATCACACCTCGTACGAACCATACATCTGCTATCCTAATTAGATCCGGACGCAGACCGCTCTATGAACGGAGCACCGCGGGCAATACGAAACAAAGATGACTCATCTGGAAAAGATTCTAATCGGAACCTTTAGCCGTGGGATCGGCCGATTCCTCGGCTAGATTCGCGATGCTAAAAAGGCTGGCCGATGACGTCAGCGGGGATCGCAGGAATGCAAGAGAGAGAGAGAGAGAGAGAGACCGGTCGATCGGGGGTACGCATAGGTGTGAGAGGCGCGCTTATGGCGAAAGTCGTCGGGCCCCGGCTAGCAGAGAGGACCAGTTGACGCACGGGGAACGCGTTTTTTTGTTTCGATCGGTGGATCGTGATCGTGATTCACAGCGCGCGCGGCAGCTCGACGCGTGATTAGATAAGGAAACTAGCCGACACGCCGCTGTGCAACGATAGAAACGCGCTCCCAGGAGAGAGAGGGAGAGAGAGGGAGAGAGAGAGGGGGAGAAAGCCGGGTCGTTTATTCCAGCGAGTATTTACGAGCGTGTTTCACGATCGGTCGATAAACGTTGCGAAATTCGCAGATAGCGATTGATGGAGCGGGGAGAAGGTAGCTAATGCTCGACTGCTAGGCGCTGATCCATTATTCCTTCGAGCCCCGGACTTCTGGGTACGCTAACCTGGATCAGGCCAACTCCCCGGACCTCGATCGTTTCGCAACCATCCTCGGGACCTTGAACTCCGGCGGACCTCCTCCGAGCTCGGACGCTTCGTAACGAATAATCCTGATATATTCTACAGCAGATCGCAATAGTCGATTTTGTAAAGATCGATAGTGTTGGCCTTTAAAAATATCCTTCGAACGAAAAAATGAGGGCGAGCATTACCATTCTTGCTACCGACAGGGTGGCATCCTTCAACCATGAGCCCCATAGCTCCTATAATAGTGACCATAGCTCCTTTATGCGTAATGCTTTTCGATTTAAAAAAATACTGTAGGTGCTTCGACAGCGTTGTAAGATAGCCTCAAAATTCTAAAAAGATCGGTACAACACATTAGCTGGAATAAATTCTTGAAGATTCGGTTATTGTCGATGGTTCGCATTAGGGACCCAAAGGCGAAAGTAACTATTAAGAAAAGTCGATGCGTAACAACATAGTTTCCTCTGAAACCTACAAATCTGTCGGTGTTATAACTGCGTAAAAATCAGCACTGACATTGATACCTCCGCGGTCTAGATCGAATAGATCCACCCAGAGAGATCTATTACCGCAGCAACTGTATCGTTTTACAATTTCAATTAAGATCCTCCAAACAGTCCACAGAACCAGCAAATAATCTCTGAACAACCTATTTTCAAGATTTAGTGTGGGCAATTAGTAATTACTAATTACATACTGATTTACACTTGCACGTCGTTCTATCTTTTCTTAGGTTTTCCATGTAGTCTATTATGCTACTTTATAGCTCATCAATCAACTTCTTAACGACCGATCTGTTTCTAAAAAAGAACCTCGACAATTTTCTTTCAAGCAGTAATGTTAGAAGAAGCTGTAACACTGTATTCATCCACATAATTCGCTGGAATATGAACAAAATTGCCGTCGCTTTTCGACAATTCATTATCAAATGCTCAACCGTTGGTCATCAAATAAAGCGTTAAGTATTTGACGAAGTTTGATATTTCCACAGAACGTCGTATAAAATTCTGACGCGTTCGAAAAACAAGGAATATAATGTTTCCGCAGCATGGTGTTGGACGACACTTCCGGTACGCAAAAGAACGTCACCGGACGACGTCCAGCCGGTACTTCGAATGTCGTGTAATTCAAGACCGACGGTCACGTCGAAGACGAAATCGATCCGCCTCCCGCGCGACGTAATTATCGTTTTACGGTACACGGGGCAAGAATTACACGTCGCGACGATACCGGGACCCCTCGCTGTTAGAAAACGCTTGATACACGCGCGCGCGAGTGTGCGCGTGTGCGTGCGTGCGTGCGTGCGCGCTTTGCACGAGAAGCGGAGACGGGACTTTCGTTAGCGCGTCGACCGGACGTTACAGCTCACGGTTTCGTAAACGTATCGCGTTACGGTCCAGAGAATCGCGAGCTGGTTATTAGCTCAGGTATAATAGAAGTCCCGAGCACTCTCTCCGAGCCGCGAATCGCAACTGGAAGGAGGAAAGAGCACGCGGCCCGACGCCGCTGCAATTTCGCCTCGTTTTCGCGCTCCTTTCGATTTTTCTCCGCCTTTTAATCGATCACGCGGCCGTTCGACCGGTTTCGCGACCGTCGGTCGACCGCGGACAATTGTGTCCTACGGTAAAACGGGACACGTCGCTGTAATCGGTAATTCGATCGAAAATGTGGACAAAATTGAAAAGAAGGTTCGATGCCCATGGAATTTAACACGATTAACACTAGAACGACGGAGCAATAAATGTGACTGACGTATATTGCTTTGTAACAGTGACAAGACTCTGCCCATTCAGACTTCATACAACTTTTATTGTAATGTGTGCTTCAATAAAGAGGTTCATTAAAAAATTTCCGATAAAAACATTTTTATAATTCCAGTAATTGTAAAAGAAAAAATTAGAAAGCAGTCATTTTGACTGCTCCCGTCATTCTACTGTTAACTACATCTGTACGTGCGTAGATGGGAAAGATCAGTAAATTCGACTTTTCTCACATCTGTCACTCATGTTTGGTTGCTAAAACCGTGCTGGGTAGTTCTTTTTAACACGTTCGTCGCCGCGGCACCCACATGTGGGTGACGGAATTATTTGTGCAGGTTTTAAAATGAATTTTTACGTTGATATATTCATTGTACTAAACTTCATTAGGAACTGTGACATGCAAGGAAGTTGGAGGAGTGCTCAGTATCATACATTTAGGTTTTTACAATTTTTAGTTCATTAAGTAACTTACTTTGATTTTATAGAATTTTTGGGGTTTCTAGTTGGGCGTTTAAAGGGTTAAAGGTTGAGGTGTTTTTTAGTGGTACAGGAATTGTACAACTTGTTGGTAACAATAACTCTTACTTTAATTATATCGACTGTACAAAAAGATGTCGGTTAAATGAGGACTAGCTGAAGACTGACTGAAGACTGAAGACTGGCACAAAGAGATGTTTTTTTAAGGGACGTGAAATTGGTGGTGGAGGTGGTAAATAGTAGTGGGAGAAAATTGGGGGTGAGTGTTTAGAGGTTGTCCAGACGCTGTCTTAAATTGTTAATGTTATGGTGCCGGAAAGTCGCAGAAAAAATTCTTAGGATAATTTGTTGCCTCTAGAAAGGGTGGTCGAAGTTTCTGGGACTCTATTTCGAGAGTCACTTTCATGGATCTCGCATTGCGTTGCGTCTCAACAAGATCATTAGGACTGTTGAGCAGTGTTAAAGCTATTTCCTAGAAAGAATTATTAATTTCTCTCTCACCAGTCGAGGGTTCATCTTTTTAATGTATCCCCCGCAAGGGTGGTTTTCTATCTGAGAAAAAAAGGTAGCCCCAGAATTAGGCTTTTCGAGCTGTTATTAATGAATAAAATGCGGCTAAAAAATGTATGGTGTTTGACCAAGTTTTTGGCGGATTTGGCCACCGCGGCGTCGCCAGGGCGCTGCACGTTGGAAAAACAATGGCGAAGCGAATTTTAAATAGCCGATGGAAAACCGCTCCGCGTCGTGACTACTCCGATGCACATAATTTCGAGCGAGGCTCGCCGGCGTGCTCGCGTTTCAGTCTCTTTGCTCCCCGCTTCGAACAATATTTACTCGCTCGTGCGGTTGTAATTGTGTTCCTGGTTTACGAGTGCCAGTCGCCGACGCGACGCGTTTGCCCTTGCCGCGGGAACGAGCTACTTCCGGTCCACGGAGAACGCCGTTTCGGCTCGGAATGATTATTAGACTTTAATGATCTTCTGGCAATGCTGGCAATCTGGTGATTGATCGCTGCGTGGGAGGTCGAGCATGTGCTTCCCAGTTTTTTCGAGAGAAACTTTAACTAATCGAGCTGGCAATTGATGAATTATGCCATGATGTGACTATCGGTCTTTTAATTCTTCGATTATTTTTATTGCACTGAGAAGAAACAATAAAACACAATAACAGTATCGGTTTAATAAAAATCTGTGGTAAATCTGTTTCATCTGTAGACAGTATTATTACAAGGAACGAACAAACATCAATTGGCACCGTAAACGTACAAAGCAGAAAGTGTATTGTGAAATATAGTAATATTGTTAAATTAATAGTCTGTTTTACGAAGAAAGAAATTAAAGGGAACATACCGTCTGTCATAATAGCTGTCTGCTCCACCCCTAGGGGCCAAACGTCATCAGACTTTAGTGATTCCGATGGGGTGGACAGCTACTATGATGGATGGTGTTCAAAAGGACCCTCCTTCCGAAAAATGGACTGCGAAAACAATTACCTGCAACAAATAAATAACCATCACTTAGTACATAAATTTCCAACCGCTTGTCATAGAATATCGCTTCAGACTCGTGACAAAATTCCCAACCGTTCCATCGGTTTCGCTAAAAATATCTCTGCGTTAATAAAACTTCGAAGCAAATGTATGCACACAATGAACATAAATACTGTATTCTCCTTTTTCGGGATGTTATTAAAGACGGATAGAGCTGTGATTATTGCAACCGAGGAAATAAGACGATGGGCCGAGGCTGGATCGTCGTTTCACGCTAGTCGTCATTACGACCAGTCTAACTGGAGATATTTCATAATAATACGTCCGAACGTCGTATTGCACAATCGCAAAAAGTATTTGATTAGCCTCCAAGCAATAAATACCATCCACACTTTTTGTTTTAAGAATCACAGGGATGCATTCCTCGCGCGTTCACTCTATCGCGGCGTTAACACGAGTAAACGAAGGCTTGTTTAATATTTTCCCAACGAAGTATACTAGCTATATCAGCAATTTTCGATAATAAAACTGGAATGGGTTATTCCAGCCCATCGGATAGTTCCAGGGCCCATAATCCTTCTACAAGGGATCTGGCCGTGAAGAAATTCCCAGAGTCGATCGCGAGTTCGTGACTCGAAGGGGGCCGATTACATCGAAGGATACGTCGAAGACACAAAGAGAGAGAGAGGGAAATCGCACGAGAGAGAGAGAAACAGAGTAACTAGGAAGAGAGTAACGCCCGTAATTTCGAATCTCGCGTGCAAATTGCGTAATTGCGCTTGAATCGCGCGTGAGCGACGCCGGCCGCACGAACAGCGTGTCAGAAACGACGGAAATGCAACCGTAAACAGTCGGATTAAACTTAAAGCAAAACTGCGTCGCGCATGGAATCCTCTGCAAAAATTTCCGAACGTTCATCTGCGCCGATGATGCGAAGAATGACTGTTTCCTACTGCGCCGTGGTCGCAACAACAGTCATCTTCGAATAGTTTATCTTGCTTTTACGCGTTGCGCGTTGCAAAACTGGAGGATGCGAAAGGAACCTGAATAAACAGTGTACAGCTACAATTAGACTTTCGTTCTTTTACGATGCTTAAAAATTGCAAATCTTCTGGGCACCGTAAATGCGAATTAAAGTTAAACGAAAGGGATCATTTTAGGGGAAGTTTGACTATGTCAAACGCGTAAAATGTGACGCAGCCGGGGGGGACCGAAAAGGGCCAAAACTCCAGCGTTTCTTGGGATCGTCTGGCGCTCGCTTCGGACCTCGGAAGTGTTTGCATAATTCCGACCATCCGGCGCGACGGGACTTTGTTGTAAATAAACATCGAGCGACTCTGGTTGTCGGGCACGCGTGGGCGATTGACGCAACCGAGTATCTCTCCGCCAGGTTTATCCAGATTTCATGGTATTGAAGAGAGCACCAATTCTCTGCGGCCCCGCTGTTCCTCCCTCGTCGCCGGTGCAACGGGGTGCAACGCGGTGCAACGCCGTGCAACCCATGTACCCGGGCCTGATTTCCATTCCTAATTTATGCTCCGTGTACCCCGAGAAACGCTCCGCGCCTCGAGGAACTTCTCGACAGACAAACTTCCGAGTCGACCGTGCCGAGCCGCAAACATTATCGCCAGAGTCCCTGTGTCTCTCTCTGTCTCTCTCTCTCTCTCGCTCTCTTTCCACTATTCACCCGTTCGCGTGCCGGCCGAGCTATTGGTCGCCGTGTAAACTTGTACGGCTGTTTGTTTGATCTTAGATTACCGGAAAATGGTTCGCAGACTATGACGCACTAAGCTGAAACGCGACCGGTTCGCTAGGAAAAGTCCGGCAAGGTCTGCGCTGATTTGTGCCGCGTTGTTTTGCAACCGTTTCGTGCTCCACGGTTGCTCACGGACAGATCGGCTCGGTTCGATTTCTAGATTTTCCAACGCTGGAATTATCTCACCTGTCCGAACGACGTGTTTCTCGGTTTTTCTTGGAGGATTATTCAAATTGCGCGGGGTTTCGATCGGTGTCTTCGTCATAAAAATGGAAATGGGATGTAGAACTTCGCCGCTCTCGACTTTCCCATCATTTTCAAGCGTGTCCCATTAAAAATTCAAGTGGACGGTAAAGCAACGCATAAATGGCACAAACTGACGGAGCAACTTACAACTTTATACCCGCGTAGATAGTATCCACGGTCCATAAGAAAATTAACAATGCCCTCGGAGAGCCACAATTTCACCGCAACATCCACCGTCCCGGAATCGCAGTGTTTTTCGGGGATTCTGCCGGTATTAAAAACGGAGTGCTCGTGAAAAAAGCTGCGAATAGGAAACGCGTAAACAGCGTCGCGTCGGTCCTCGCGCCGAGTTAATCCTTCGCGCCGCGTCGGTGTGAATGGCCGACCATTACACATTGTTAAAGCGCACGCACCCCATTTTTGCACGGAGTTTTTTTTTTCTCACCCGAGAGAGAGAGAGAGAGAGAGAGAGAGAGAGAGAGAAACAGTCACAGAGAGAGAAACGCCGACCGGACAGGTTTGTCGTTCACCTCCTGGTTCCGATTTCGCAACTGACCCCGGCCTGCCACCCTTTTGTGTCGCGTGAACGCGTTATCGGGTCCTTTCAAGAAGGGAACGCCGCTTTTCCACGAGAAATCTCCGATTTCCGATGTCGGCCAATTGGCCCGGTCCGATCTGTCAACGACAAGCTACCGTTCACCCCCAACCTGTTCAGCCCCGTCCACCTAAACTGCCCGCGACAGGAAGTTACGGCACGTGCCAACAGAAATAGGTTACCTATCCACCGGCCGCAATTCTGCCGTCGCTTTTTCCACCCCCGATATCTACCGATCTCCAGACGACGGACATTTCCTCCCTCCGTTCCGATCTTAATTACCCACCGCAGAACCCATCGCAACATTTTTCAAGAAATCCACGTTAATTTGTTATTTTAGTAACAGTGCAGAATTTTCCACGACCTTCAGGTGTCTTTTAATAAAATTTCCAGTGGCGAATATCCACGAAAATAATAAAAGCAGCCACCGTTACTCCACAGTATGTGCCTCAAACATCCCCCCAAAAAAATTCGTTAATTCCTACCGCACGGAGCGATGGAAAATCCTTCCCGCCCTCCTCGACTTTCGAGCACGAGAATATTTTCCAGCAAGAATATCAAAGAGGGTAATAATAAAAATAGGAGAAAAATTGTCGGAACAATCGGGATGAAAATGCGAGCAATAACAATGACATACAATTTCGGTAAGAGGCCACTGATATTTTCCAAGGAGAACAATGGAAACGCAGGTTCCCGTAACAATAGGCCACTCGATTTACATCACGGTTCGACTAATTCCGGCGTGTCGGAACGCGTGTACACACCCGGAACAACGGAAAAGTGCGAGTAGCGGGCCGGGGGCACATCGGTCGAAATTATAAATCCATTAGCAGCCGATTGGCCCCGGCGATCGGCGGACGTGCCGGTTCTGATTTCGGCGAATTGCCGTCGACAGCCGTGGCTCTCGCAGGAAATGGCAGAATGGACGATCGATTAATCCGTTCAGGCTCGCGCTAATCGATCTGTAACGCGGCCAGGCCGTCGAGCGGCGCGTAATCACTGTTACCAGAGCTTCCTTTTGATCGTGATTGCCCGATACACCTTTCCCGTTAACGATTCCCGTATGCGGTGCCGGCTCCGTAGCGTCACGTTTTGCTGCCCCTTTTACCTCCATTTCGCTCGACCTATCATCCCGTGATGCAATTGCGAGGAAACGATCAATCGCTGCGCGACGAAAACGAAGAAAAATACCTCTGTTCCGCAACGTACTACGCGATATTACGGAGGAAGTACCGTGTCGATCGGTTGTTCGAATCAATGTTCGTCGGTGACAAATTAAGGGGACCGGCAGGCATTTGGCCTTGACTGTCTCGCTATGTTACGCTGTGGCTTTTTTCTAGACATTTTACGTCTTAAATAAGTAGGCAATCAATTAAAAATGCATACCACCGTGTTTGTACATGTCTTTACTACGTCTGTTCAGAGCCTTTTTTTCGATATGAACACTAAATCTCTCGAAATTAAGAGAATCTCTCTGCGGCAGCCATCTTGTGACGTCATCCTTGCTTCAGAAAGTGAGATTTCTGCCGAATATTACAAATTACTCGACGATGAGGTAGAAATTCGCAATTTGGGCTCTGGACAGATCTAGATTGGACTTTTAGGAAACACAAGTGACCATTTTTAAACTGATCATTGCAATATTGCAGCGTCAATTTGTCAAGATTTTGACCCTTGCAAGTTCATATACGTATATGGATTTCATTTATGTGTGTCGTTACACACAGTCGACCTGCCGGCTCCCTTAAGACTCTTGCATCCGAAGCAAGGTCTGCAACCTTGATGATTCCACCGACAGTCCCGTTGCTCTCTCGGATCTCCGGCACTATGATCGCGACGTCCGCAGAACCTTTGTCTCGCCGGCTAAAGACGTCCGCGAGAGTCCCGGCTCGTCGAAAGGTGGTCTAAGAATACGCGAAGAACGCGATTCCTGGGACGACACCGGTTCCAGAAATAAGCCCGCGTTTCGGGACAATATCGCGGACTCCCAACTGTCTGGCCGAGAGCTGTTCCCGAGGAATTCTTTACATTGTCGCCGCTTTATGCCCCCTTTAACGTCTTCTGTTTGAACGCCGCGCCACGGAACGACCGGCCGGAATCCAAATGGAGAGGACCATTCCGCAGCGAATCGTAAACCCAGACCCCCCCGAACCAGCCCGCGATGAAACGGCCGTATTCCACAAATACCGCGACATTGTTCCCTTGACTGCGATCCGTCGCCTAATCCATCCCGACTGTGAACTGCCGCCCCGAGGATGCGAGCTTTCCACGGTTTTCCGACTCCTTGACTCGTTGGGCCGTTGCCCAATTACCCGCGATCTGGCCCCCATCGATCCACGATTAATCAGAAAGATCTGTCCGAGCCGTGTTACGTTTACACTCCTTGTAATGGGATATGAGTGTATACAGTCGGTCACGAAAATATTCGGACACCACTATAGTTTTGACTATTATATTCCGTGCTTCAGAAATTTAAACAATGAGAACAAAAAGAGGTTTCACGTACGTTACTATGCAGTGTGTAGTTTATAAAAACGTAAGAAATATCTGTTTACGGTACGCGATTACTTAACTAATAAAAGAAAAACGTAAAGTACGCTCATTTTCATGTCACGGAAATATTCGGACACTTGCTATACTTCTCAAGTTTCCAGGTTCCAGGAACTGACTGAATCAATGTTTGTAAACATATCATTCATACTATGTACAAAGTATGTTATAGATCGAATGTTTGTCAGTCTTGTTCAAACTTTGTGCAAAATGGGTCGGAAAAATAAGAATACATCGTTTGATATGCGACAATTAGTAATTTTTCATCATGAAAAAGGGAAATCGATTCGCAAAATTACTAATTTATTAAATATTAGTAAGAGCACGGTATGGGATATTGTTCGACGGTACAAGAACGAAGATAGAATTGAATCTATCCGTCAAAGCGGACGCAAACCGATCCTAGATATTCGCGATATACGTTCCATAATTAGGAGAATCAAATGTGATCCTCGGATAAGTGCTCCAAAGTTAGCAGCTGAATTAAATGAACACCGTGGAATATCAGTGCATCCGGAGAACATAAGAAGAGTGTTAAGATCAGAGGGCTATAATGGAAGAATAGCTCGAAAGAAGCCGTATATTAACGCGTCAAACAGGATGAAGAGACTGAAATTTGCAAAGGACTACATTGCAAAGGTCAGTGAGTGGTGGGAGGACGTAATTTTCGCAGACGAGTCCAAATATAATATTTATGGAAGCGACGGAAGAATTAGGGTATGGCGGAAGTCGAAAGAAGAACTGAATCCGAGACATTTGCAGCCGACTGTGAAACACGGTGGTGGATCTGTGACGGTGTGGGGCTGTATTACAGCCCATGGAGTAGGAGAATTAATTTTCATCGACGATATCCTTGATAAAAATAAATATCTACAGATTTTGCAGAATAATTTAAAGAA
>CM052139.1:4471858-4490351 GCA_028454255.1 Halictus ligatus | reverse complement strand
AAGAGAGAGAGAGAGAGAGAGAGAGAGAGAGAGAGAGAGAGAAAGAGAGAGAGGAGGAGGTACAAGGGATTTTCGGCGAGTTACTGACGACAGAAGATACGATCTCCGAATATACGGTATTTTTCGGGGCCGTGGCGCGGCGATCTCCGCGCGCGATACCGCGTCGACACGGCTCGTCAGAGGAGGGACAAGAAAGCACCGTGTGTACACAGGACGGAAAAAGTCGCGCGTGACTCGAAAATCCATCGTCCCGTTCCCGCTGCTGCCGGCCGTGTAAATATAATTTTAATCTTGACGGAAATTTCCAGCGGGAAAGGTACACTGGCTGGGCTCGAAGAATCGAGATTGGAATCGCATTCCGCCCCGCCCGGAACGCAATTGCCGCGCGTTTGCACGACCGACGGGGCTGCTGCGCTCCTCGAATTTCCGGTTTCGAATTCAAAACTAATATTTAATGGGGGGTGGGGGGCGTACGGTCGTCGGCGCGAAACGCGACGCGCGATTCCTCGATTTAAATAGCGAAGCTGCTGCTCTTCGGAAATCTGCTCTTCGCGGTTGACGGAGACCCGAGACTTCGATCGCTCGTCACGAAAATCGGCCGGGGAAATATAACCCTTGGCCACCATTTTGGCATAATTCGAAACAATTGTGCGTCAGGAAAATTGACTAAAGTTTAAGTGTGGCGCGAATAAATTCTGTAATTCTGTTCCCGATAAGTGCAATCGTTTTTCAGAAGGTCGTTCTGTCGAGGAGCAAGACAAATTGGTATTAGGGGAACGTTTCCCGAAATGGAGCCGCTTGAGTTTTGCGTGTGACGATTTTTGAGACGGAGATGGATAAAATGGAAAAGAAATTGAAATTGCGGTTTCCGCTCGGCGAGCACGAGTAATTTGTTCCGGCGCGATTGAACGATCGCCGAGGACCCATAAAACACTCCGAAGAAGGATCTCGTTATCAGACGGAGACACGTTTATCCGGTAAAGAGATTAGACGGTGATCGATCATGGACGTTCGTTGCGGAACACCTTTTCCCTCGCGCTTATGACACCTACTCGCTCAACGATGGCGAAAGCGAGAAGATAGTTACCCGAGGTTCTCAATCAGGCTCGTGTTTATCCGAAAAAATGAGCTTACCCTCTCCTCGTTCCTTAATCCTTGAAAAGCACCATGAAAATATATTTCAATCCAATTTACGATGCTACGCTTAAAGTATTTTGTGTCTTAAACATTTTTTAAATTATTTTCAATTAACTAGCAACAGATTCTTACCGCGAAATGAATGTTATTATCCTCGCAAAAAATTCAATCCCATTAGGTCCCACGATTATCCTTGCTTTTTATACTAGTTCTATTAAGCATCATGCTTGGTTTCCGAAAGGAGACCTCGGAAACATGTTCATAATTACGATAGCTACCCTAGCCTATTTTTTACAGAAGAAAAAAAGGCTGCATTTATGTAGATTTTGCGCGATACTTATTATACGCTATTATACGCTCCAGCAAAAGAAATTATTTAGTAAATTCTTAGAGAAGCATTTTTATTATCTCGCAAACCGTGAAACGTGAAGTCCGTCATTTTGACGGTTCCGGTAGTTAAATTGTTGCAGTAGGTTACACACTGCCGTACGAAGTCGAATAAAACAGCGAAAAAAATCGTACATCAAGTTTAACGAGGTCATTATAAAGGGGAGATTTCCATATTTAAATTTGTGCTGGTTTCAGTGCATAAAAGAATTTTTCAATGCCTGTAAAATTATTTCAATCTCGAAACTAGTTCGAAAAGAAGTAATTTTTCTTTCTTCGAGAAAAACTACTTCACACTAGGATTACCGGACCCGTCAAAATGGCGGGTTCTAGTACTCTAAATTCACAATTATCGATATTATAAAGACGCACGAATGAGAAATTATTCGACAAATTTATTTCTTGGGGGAAAAAATTTGAATGGATACATTTCCGTTATTTTTCTAAAGTAACGTAGAATAAACATGTTCAGTGCCCCGTAAACCTAGTGTTATATGAACTCTAGAATCATTATTGTGTGATTTGGAAGCTTACGAAAATTCAGCGACGAAAATTTACCGCTCTTTGAGTTTCCCTCGCCGGTGTAGAATATTTTGTGCTCCGGTGTCGACCGAACGTGCGAATTAAAAGCGAAGCTTCGATCTGGCTCTGGCTTGGATTTTTTGCGCAGCCGATTCGCGGCAGGTAGGATCGAAAGCGACTAAACGAGGGGAAGAGTAAAAGTTTCTTCGCTGTTATTCCTGTCCGGACCGCGTGACGGGACTCCCGAAGCGGGAACAGGGTTTAACGCGGCGGGTAACGAACTCTGCCGGAAAAAATTCGCGTCGGTGTTTGCCGACGCGTTTCGGCGATTCGCAACAACCGGACTTGTCGGCGTCGTCGCCGGCGAGTACTCGTTTCCCGTCGGCGCGCTAGTTGACCGCAGTCACCGGATTAATTACGTGTCTTTCCATTATGGGATTAATACAGGTGCGCGCGAGCGAGCGCGACGCTCGCCGGTGTATACGCGGTACGTGTACTCGCGAACGTACGGCGGAAAGTCTGTGTTTGCGCAACGATGTTTGCCCCGTTCTGCGATCGATCGATCGCAATATTCAGATAGCGCCGGGCTGTTACATCAATATTTACTAGAGACGCGAGATTTCGCAGATAGGCCGGCTCAATCTTCCTTCGGGAAGGATCCCTCCCCCCCCTAAAACCGATTCGACTGTGATGGATCGTTGCGCGAAATATGGACGCTTCCGGATACGCAGCTGGTTTTGTTCGCTTCGACGAGATTCGTCGAGGAACAATTGGCCCCTCGATCGAATCACGTTGTACAATTGCCAAAACGGATATAGAGGTGTTCTAGATATTAATAACTGGACCGCCGATCCTTTCGCAAAATTAACGCGTCGGTTGCTAGAGACAGCGGCCACGGAGAAGCTCCCATCTTTTAGTAAACTCAATCAAGAATAATCTATCGGCCTCCTCAGATTCTTTTAACATCTTGATTTTATATTCATCGAATCTCTCCTTCTGCGATAGGAAGTCCGCGAATTTATTCAAGACAAATAAGGATATAAACAGAAGAATAAAGAATAATAGATACAGCCGACATAAAGTTCAGGAAGCATGGCGAGCAAGAAATAAACAGAAGGCCGATCCAAAATAAAAACATGCCGGACCGGTGGCAATTAAAGGATTAAGCGGAAAGTTAAGGTAAACTAAAACGAAAGGAGCGAAGCAAAACCGCGAGTGTATCAAGCTTAATCCGATGACTGTCCAACCGACTTGGTTCCCAGGGATTTTTTTCATTCGGAACGCCTCGTCCCCATAAAAAAAAAAATGACTTTAAAGCTTAAACGCTTCGAGGTACACTCTAATTCCGCTCGGGAGCGTGACTACACTGGCAAAGTGGCGCTTAAATGTACTTCATCCGCAAGTTTGCACGATCTGAGGAGGACTATCGGACTTCTCAATCTACTGCAGAAACGTAGTGCCTCTCCAAATGGAACCTCGAACTTCGAGGTCTTCGAAATAGTACTAACAATTGCTCCAAGTTCGCCTTGCTCGCCTCGTCTTCCAACGAGATAGCTGTTACTGTAGAAAAGACGATGCTCGCGCTGTTCGTACGCCGGGTAAGTTACGTTTTCCAACAGTTTGCGCCGAGAGATACCTTCGCAACGACAGTTTACAATATACAAGGTAATTCACGTTTTTATCTTTGCACGTTCGATAAAATGTATTACCAACACCTCCATACAGTTTCCTAGTTCTCCTTCCCAGTATATAATAACGCTATTGCATACGAGAACAGATACAGCGTTTACTCCATATTTGTCCCAAAAGCCTAGCCGATAAAAGTCACACGACTATCCCCACTGCCGCGGGCTATACTTGGGAGACCTCAAGTTTAAGTCTAGAAAGAATATTATCTCCTTCTCGATATACGTCCATGGCTAGACCCGTGTTTTGAACATACATCGAGTAAACGTATAAACCGAAGATGCCATTAAATTTTCGAATCAAATGGGTCCATATTGCATTCGACTCAATTTGATGGAATAAAAGTTGTCTTGAAACGGTAAAATAAATTCTAATAAATGTGATGAAAATAATAAAAAGTTTATGCACAGAAAGAGCGTCTTTTAACAGCAATTTGTGGGGCTATGAAAGCCAGCAAAGGTATTCAGTTTTATTTTGAACGTGAGAGCACGGAATCTAAAAATGTCGCTGGTGATACTGTTTTTTGCGGAGAACGATCGCGGCGGAGAAGTCGAGCGTGTCTCGGCGAAGGTCCGCGACGCGATGATCACGCTAATCGCGGCGAAGTGACTATTACAGCAGGCAATTGCTTCTGGCCAGTGGAGTCGGATCTTCGTGGAAACGCAGCCGCGGCGATAATACTCGCGGGATGAGTTCGTTAGGGAGGTTTCCGCGGGTTCGCGTGAGACCGTGCCATCGGCACGTTCTCGTTTCGCCCGGGTCCGGGCACGCACTTTTCCACGGTACCTGGGAGAGAGATACGGCTGGCCGCGCGCATAATAAAACAAGCCGCCGTTGGTCCGGTGCTCGAATTAAAATGTGCGTGCGCACGTGCGCGCCTATCCCTTTCCGATGAGTCACGTGCGAACGTATCCCTTTCCGAGAGGGCGGAAGAGCGTGAACAAGGGTGAACCTATACTACCGGTTGCTGCCGTTCAACTGCGCTCTGGTGGGGAAGCCACGAGCACCCTGTATATTAATCACCGATTTGATTACAGTGTAACAACTTTAATTGCGCCTCGAGCAGTTTTCTCTCGCCAACGGGCTAAACCTCGGGTTGCGTGGGGCATAAACTACCCGACCCGTAGGGTGTTCGCTCGGCAAAGGGTGCTAAGGCAAGAAGCCGCTGACTGTAGACACTGAAGGGGCATGTGGCGAGCACCCCGACGCTGTGTTTTGGTGCGCTAGGGCGCAGCCGAGGGCTCTCTTCAGATCGCTGAGTAGCGTACACGCGTTGTGCCGAGCCTCGACGGCGTGAAACTTGAATTTTTCTGAGTTTCCCAGGCGGTAGTGGAACTTGGGAAGTAGTCGCTGCAGTGAGGGACTCGAAGACGAAGAGAATGACGGGAGGGACTCAATTTTCTAGTCAAAGCATGGCGAAGTTAAAGACCCTCCTTCTACACCTTCAACTTCCAGGACCAGCAAGTGTTACATATTAATTCTTTTATTCCACTAGGTGGCATTGGACCTAGAAAATCTTCTGTGTGGGATTCAAAGAAAATGGCCTCCAGGTGAGCAGAGCCCGGGTCAGTCCTCGAATTACACCCTTTTTTCTAGACATTTTACGTCTTAAATAAGCAAGTAATCAATTAAAAATGCGTACCACCGTGTTTGTACATCTCACCGTGTTGTATATGTCCTTTCTTTAATAATAAATTAAGAGAATCTCTCAGCAGCAGCCATCTTGTAACGTCATACTTGCTTCAGAATTCGAATTTTCTGCCGATTATTACAAATTACTCCAGTGTGCGGTAGAAATTCGCAAATTGGGCTCTATACAGACGTAGATTGGACTTTTAGGAAACACAATTGACCACTTCTGAAATGCTCATTGAAATATTGAAGCGGCAGTTTCAATATTGAAGTCGCAAGATTTGCCTAGTGACCCTGAGCGTTGTCTTGACCATCGCGGTTTCGCTAGATCTTTTTCCAAATTTCGTGTCACTCCTTCACCACTTCGGTGGGAGTCTTGATCCAGGATTAGGGCAGGTCCGGGCCCCAGGGCCGCCGAACTAGAACTTTCTTAGGTCAAGGAAATATTCCGGCCAGATTAATCCGTAGAGCGACGGGGTACGCTAAACTCGGACGGCGTTAGTCTAGATACTACCAAATCCAAACAATCCGACGTGTAAACTCTATCAAACAGGCATTAAGTCACGCCCACACCTTCCTGAACCTGAAAACCGTCAGACTAAATAACACCGGGGCTCACCGAGCGGGCCGAGACTAAATAACATTAATTTTACAAGCCCCGGCTACATTATACGGCCGACCTTAGCCTCCGTTCTAATCCGTGTTTACCCCGTGCATCCTCTTCTGGACAAAGGTCATCCCGGTAAAACAGGGTCGACGTTTCGCCGTCGACTGCGGTTTAGCTTGGCCGGTGGCTGCGCTTCTCCGTGTCTCGGGAGAGCGAGCTGTTTGTTCGACGCGTTATCTCCGATTCCGCGCTTCGCGGCCCGAAGACAAATAATTGCTCGGGATTTAGGGCGCCGCGCCATTAACGAGCCGACTCGGGGCGCGAGCCATTAACACGAGCCTTCGAACCCGCGACCTGGATTCTTTCTTTCCTTTTTCATCTCCTTTCTTTCTCTCCTTCTTCTTCTTCCTCTTTTCTTTTTTTGCCTCGGACCGAGGCGCGATTAATTGGCCGACGCCGGAGGAACGCCGGGAACGAACCACGCGATCCGAAGGCACGCGAGGAATCTGCGAATACAGGAAATGACGGACGAAATGCGTAGAAAAATGTATCGATTGCGTCAATAAGACACTTTTAATTAATGTCATTGAACATTAAAAGATTACTGTTTTTCTGTAGGCTCTACCTGCAGATAAGCGAAACTCAACGTAGCTTTGCGAATTCTTATAATCCGACGGACAGATTAACGAGACACAATTTCTCTATATATGTCGCCTGGGCACAGACGATAAACGTCGCGGAATTATCCCCACTACTGTTTACCCGGTGAGGGGCCACGAAGCTCGAAAGGCCTCGGTCGCTGAGGAGTATAAATTAGTATATCTCCTGGTCGATACACGTCACTGGCAAGACCCGTGTTGTTGACATATATCGAGAACTCACTGTACATGAAACTTCCCAGAGAATTTTTGTGTCCCTATGTTAGTCCCTAGATTAGGAAGAAGGCGCTCGGCTGCTTTGGATTGAAACTAGCAGTGCGTGGGGGATGGGGGACGTGTTCGAAAGCGGAAGAGCAGTTTCGTCCGTGTCGGTGTAAAACAATACGCGTCAGGAAGTGTCTGCTCGGCTTTCCGGATTGTATTATTCCGGGGAAGTGCCGCGTTGAAAGAGGAGCCGAAAAGTGTCGGCCGGTTGATCTTCGGGGAAGAGAGAGCACGTCGTCTCTCTCTCTCTCTCGCCGGCGGAGACGTCTTCATTTTAAAGTCAGATTCCTGGCCCCCGGAAGCTGCAGGTCGGACGTCATTTGTCGCGGTTCTACTAGATGCGATTTTCGATTGCGCGCGACGCGTGCTCGCCTCGCCGATTTTAATGCGGCTGACATGGTTATTCCGAACAACCTAGCTATAGTAATTTACGCTCGTAGCGTCGGGTGTTCGAGATCGTGTCATTGATATACTCTCGACCAGGTTGAATCATCTTACTGCTTTGGTGCACAGTATATGCTTTTACTAAAGTTAGAACACTAAAATGAGACACGACACTGAAATCGTCGCGTGCTCGCTCTATTTTGCAACATTCTGTGCAAGTCTTCCGAAAATTATTGGACAGAGGGACCTCAGAGATTCTCAAATTTCTATAGTCTGTCTACTGATTTAATACTGGAAGTACCGAGTAATGAATACGTCTGATGTATATTGCTTTGTAATAATGACAAGACTGAATACAATTTTTATTCTAACCTGTGCTCCAATAAAGTTCATTCAAAGATTTCTCAAAGAAGAAAATTAAAAAATTAAAATTTTTGAATTTATTCTAACCTGTGCTCCAATAAAGTTCATTCAAAGATTTCTTCTTCAAAGAAGAAAAAAGTAGAAATCAGTCATTTTGACTGGTTCGGTAGTTCTAGTGTTGAATTGTATCTAAATTCGTAAAAATTTTGCGATAAATTCATAGAATCCGTAGTCTACGTATGAATAAATTTCTTAATAATCGGGCTTAGTGCTGACGGCAGAAATGAGCAGCGATCCGGCGGATTCGCGAGGGAAGAAGACGCGTTCGTCTCGGATACCTCGCGGATTCGCCTTAAACGCGCTTTGATCCGAATTATTTCATTTGCCCGGACGCGGAAAAGTCGGAAATGGAAAAATAAGTCGGCCGACCGGCTGGCTGGCTCTGCGAAGGCAGAAAGGATACAAACGAGATTTATCCTTAAGATATCGCTGGGGGTGAGAGAGAGAGAGAAATAGAGAGAAAGAGACAGGGTAGAGAAAAGAGGAGAGGGCACGGGTGAAATATCGAAGCGCACCGGTGTCGAGCCTTTTCATTTTCGAAATCGAATTACCGGCTAGGAGAGGAAAAAAAGGCTACGCGCCTTACTTATCCCGGCGTAAAAGGGAAATACTTTAATCGTAGCCGGCGCTCTAAGCATTATTGTTCCGTGATTCGTTTCGCTCTCTTCCTCTTCCGTCCACGAGCTGCAATCTGGACAGACACGGCGCCTGGCAGAGGTTGGCCCCTTTCTGTCGCTCCAACTTAACTCGTTTATCCCGACCCTCTTTTTTCGCCCGTACTGCCAGGCACAAGCGACCTCCATCCTCCCTCCCTCTTTCTTTTCCGCTAGGTTCCTCCTCCCTTTCTTCTTTTTTTTTACCTTCCTTCTCGCGTCCCCTTTCTTCTGCGTTTCTTCTTTTATTCCGCCGCCCCGTCTTCCGAGCCGCGACTTTTTACCCCGTTCGCCGTCTCTCGTTTAGTTTTGTCTATCCATCGACTTTTAATTTTTATACACCCCTCCACCTGTTTCGCTTCTTTCGCAGCTCCCTCCGTCATCACCTCACCGCTGACTTTTTTTCATTTTTGTTCGCTCAGCCCGCACGTCTTTCAATTTTTTCCAACCCCGTCGCTTCTTTTTCGTCGTTTCTTCCGCGGATTAGAAACCAACTTTCCTTCCGGAACTTAAATTCTTGTTTTTGTTCCGCCGACTTCGGTCGCTGCAACTTTACGCAGATCGGCTTCGCGTGGGGGGAATTTAACTTGATGATCGACGGGGAGAAAATTCTCTGTGTTTTCGAGATTCGGATCAATTTTGGAACTTGTCTCCGCTTAATTTTCGAGAGGAAATTTTCATCATTTCTTTCCACGTGTAACCGTCTCTCACAATTTACTCAATCAGATCTGTGGAGGACGTTCTCTCGTACAAACAAATTTCCAGATTTGTTTGTCAGTTGTTGTCATTGCAGAACGAGTGGACCGCTCGTAATGAAACATTTTGCGAACAGACATCGGGAACGCGAGGCGGTTGTTTCATAAAATTATTCGAAGCAGCGGAAGAGCCCCGGCGAAGTTTAATAGAAAACGGAACGTGATTATCAAAACTGTTCGGTCTTCCTGATTCTATTTTCCACCACAATGGCCAAGCGACGCTCATTTTCCTTTCATTCGGCCCGTGTTTGTCCATCCAGATCCGGGCGCGCGGCGCGTCGACATCGATTGCCGTTTTCCGGCAGAGAATGAATCGGAGAGAACGGGGAAACTGCTTTTTTTGTAATTATGCATTTCACAATGATGTCGATCGACGCTCGAAATCGTTCCCGCGCGTCCCCGATGTTCCCGTCGACGCGTTTTCACTCGTTGTGTTTTCGCTCGGCGCGGCGATCGTGGGGAGCCGGGCGTTATTGTTTCCCGGCATCATAATTGTTGCTAATTGAGTAACAGCGGCCGACAGCTCTCCCTTCGTTGTCGTCATTATTCTCCAATATTCGTAATTGGCTGTTTCGGGCGAATCACCGCTCCGGGCCGTGTGTGCTTTTTAATTAATTAACGGGCTCGATATTCACGACATATCTGTCAGTCTTCGGTCCCCTTATTTCGCAGGGAAATACAACTGTTTATGCGAAAAACGAGCAGCGCCTCGGACGGAACAGATGTTGACACGAACGGGCGACGAGACATATTTTGCCAAAAAAATTCGCTGGACGTTTCTAGAGTTATTAGATCATTCTACAAGTGAAGCACGTTAATATTTTTGTGCATAGTATCCTATATACATGGGGTAATATTTTAGCTTCCAAAGGTACGAATACAGTGATTTATATAAGTCGTCAAGGCCTGGATGATAAAAGTCGCGGAATTATCCCCACTACCGCGGGGTATACCCCGTGAGGAGTCATGAGTTTCTAGGGCTTCGCTGTGGATCAAGGAATAGCATCTCCTGGCAGATATATGTCCCTGGCCAGACCCGTGTTATTGACATATATCGAGAATTCACTGTATCTGACATTTTACAAGCATTACTGTTCACACAACATCGGTCGTACATCAAGGAATTTGTTCAACACTTCATGTACCCCTGTATTTCAAAGGAATGCTATTTTCCATTGAGCAAACGACTCGCGGCAATTCATTGAAAAATTCTTCCCTCAGCGAAGGGGTTGATAATAATTTATGCGCGCAGGAAGCATGACTCGCTTGTCGGATCGGGTTGTTCGAATCGCGAGGACTGGCGGCACTGTCGCGGGTCCGGGGGAAGCTAACGAATCCTCGCGGAATCAATTAACCGGCCGTCGGGTATCCGATTCGGACGGGCGCAATTAAGTTCGAAATTAATTTAGCCCCGTCCGAGGCATCGCGCGTCCCTGACTCGCGCAATTAGCCGGCGTTCTGTAGCTGTTGGCAACCGAGGCATCGTTCCGAGGCGAACTGCCTGCCGTGGGTATCGTGCAAACGGGCTTTCTGCCTCTCGTCCGCCGGAAATTGAAGGTCGTCTGACGCCGGGTGAACGAAGGGAACACGAAAACGGCGCGGAAGAGGCGCGGAACGGTGTGGAACGGCGCGGGGAGCGGGGCGGCGGAGCGGGGCGCGCGGAGAAGCCCGTAGAAACGACGACGGGGAATCGAATGATTTTCTTTTCCCGTTTCCGTGCCTCTCTTTGTACTTCTCCGAACACGCTATGTACACGCGATGGCCGAGCCGCTTATTTGCCGTGCAAATTCCCCGGTTGGAACGCGACGCGCGTTCCACGGGCGTTGAGCAACTTTCGGAATCGAGTTACCATCCTTTTTCTTGCGGAGGAAACCGACTTACACCGCGATCTACTTAGGCTTCGGCTAGAGAGCCTGAGTTTGTCCGATGGTTATGGGGATCGCTCAAGATGCATGTGGAAGATAGGAGAGTGGTCGTCGGGCCAGGTGGCTGGCTGCTGGGCAGGTGGTGAGGATTGAGTACCTGGGTACCTGGAATTTGAGGGATTCCTTTCGTTCATCTTCGCGAGGCCTACTCTTTAAACTAAGGAGCCCTATTTCAGCGCCCACCAATACAGTCTTTTCTCGTTGTATGTCGCAAATACCTGGCTGATAAAAGTCGCATAACTATCCCCACTACGTATACCCATACCCCGTGCAGGGCCTCGAAGCTCGAGAGGCCTCGAATGCCGAGGAGTGTAAACATAGTACAGGTCTGGTTCGACCTTCACGTGGATCAACAAATCATAGTATCTCCTGGACGATGTATGTCGCTGGCAAGGCTCGTGTTGGTGACATATATCGAGAAAACACTGTGGTCAGCTTTTTCGTTAATATCAAAGAAACTACTGATAAAGTACCGTTCGAATAAGCACAAATATCAACCCACTCCTAGCATATTCAGAACAACAACACCGCCGAAGAACCAGCCACTTTAAACAGCGGAAATTGTTACGAAAGACAAGAATTTTATTCCAACAATCGGGACCAGACGAAAGAAATATTAACGAACCAGCGAAGAATTTAGCTTTCAGATGATCCTAGAGGAATTAGTTTCCTGTGGCTACCAGTTGTCTAGAAGAAAAATGTTCAAATACTAGTCGATTCTCCAGCTTTAGCCGAGAATCTTCCCTCGAGGTCTCGGAAGAGGTTTCAAGGAAACTGCTTACAATTAGCGGTTCGCAACAGGCAAGGTTCGCGGCGATGATTAAAGCGGCCGCAATTACTGAACGCGGCCGGGTTCGTCGATGTTTACGTTCGCGGCCTCTCACGGTCAAATTACCCGGCCGGAGTCCGTAATTGACCCAGTGAACGTGCAATAATCGATAACAGTAAACACGCCGCGGCAGTCCGCGCTTCGAGCTGCAACCGTACCTGCTCCCAGACGGCGTCGCGTCGCGTCCCGTCGCGTCGCACTTTTTTCTTTTGCGCGGGGGGGAGGGGGGAGGGCGTGAAGAGACGGGGACCGCGGCTCGCATGCAAATTGGTACGGCTTCCGTTGTGTTTCGCGGCGGTAACCCGATACTCGCGTTTCCATTCGGCTCGTTGTCGGGTTCCCGAAGTTGTTCCCAGCAGGATACGCCCGGAGTGAGCCCCGGCGTGTGCAGGATCCGAGGAAGAAGGTACGAGGAGCGAAGAGGAATGTCGAGCGCCGCGGGGGGTCGAGCTCCGACGATCGTTTTCGCCAGCCGGATTTATGTAGCAAATATTTGCAAGGCGAGCCGCCGCCGCAGCCGCAGCCGCCATGCTACCGTTGTCCCATTCCTAATGGATTGGACGGCTCTCTTGCCTCGCCCGGTGACTTCTCGCGTTTTTTCCTCATCGCCAAACCGACCTATCGGTGGCCACTCCAATTCCCTTGAAAGCCCCCGTTGTTCTTTTCGGCGCGGCGGTCCTTGCTCCTTGCGCACCCCCGAAACCGTCCACGGCTACCTCCTCGAACGCGTACCCGATGGACGATGATTTATGGAGACCCTTCGGACCAGTCCCGAGACTGCCAGCTAACCGTCACCGATCGCTTTCGCGATTATTGTTAGGGGAACTCCGACGATCGCTCCCGATAACGCTCCGTTCCTATGGCGGACGTCGGTTGGGCATATTGTTGCGATGGAGTGGACTCTGAAGACCTATGGAACTCGGTAATACGATACACCAGAGAATGGTAAGCAGTTGCTATGGTGGAATTTGTGGATTTCAAGTTTAAGATTTTGTACATATCTGGTTCATTACGGTCCAGCTTTGCCAGGTGGCCTTGATCCGCCCCAGTGGTTGCAAGGGTTCGGGAGGCGACAAATCACTGTTCGATAATGCAAAGATGGAGCTTTTCAAGGGCGGAAAGCGCTAGATTAAGGATAAATCTAGTGCGCTCGCTACCAGGCAGATCCTACTTTTGCGTTGTCGAGCAACATTTTGCATTATTCGGTCGCATGATGCCTGTCGGAGAGGCGATCTGAGCACGCGTGGCTGACAACGTAAACAACGGCGCTGCGGTAGCTTCGGCCACACGCGCTCAGATCGCCTCTCTGACGAATAATGCAAAATGTTGCTCGACAACACAAAAGTAGGACCTGGCTGGTAGCGAGCGCACTACATTTATCCTTTATCTAGCGATTTTGACCACCGACAAGCCCCATCTTTGCATTATCGAGCCATAAATCCGCGCCTCCCGAACCTTTGCAACCTTGTACGATGTAGCGTTGTGTGCGGCACACCAAGGGACACGCACACGGCACGCACACTGGGGCGGATCAAGGCCACCTGGCAAAGCTGGACATTAAGTCAAATGTCTGATAATCGAGCAAGCATTGTTTCGAGCTCTGAAGATTGGAAAACTGACGGGAATGACAGTTTCTTCACGGTTCTCGACGTAGTCTATTCGACTATCTTTAACACTGTTTAAGTATTATTTTGTGTGCGAACGATAAACTATTTCAAAATTATTCCGGTTCCTGAAGCTTGAACGCGGGAAGGGTGTACCGCGAATTCCTTCCGGATTAAAAAGCGTACGTAGATGGGTCTGCCGGGCGGGACACGTAATTACACGGGGCCGATCCCAGTTCCACGGCACCCCGAATTGCATAATTAAAGCTCTCATCAGTATCGAACACAGTGGTAATATTAAAGGCAACCGGTGTGTGCCGAGGGAAAGATCGGGCCCTACAGTGTGTACATTGGGAAGCCGAGGCAAGGCGCGCGCGGTGTGCGTATCACCCCTCGGCCCGAACTTCGAATCGAACGGGTATTCCCATTACGTCGAGGCCAATCAAAGATGAAACGTCTCGGTGCCGCGTAGACGGTTTAATAATCCCGTGTGTTTGCTCGCCGAGCCCAAAAGGGGGCACCGGGACCCCTCGACCAAGCTCGCGAGCTCCTCGAACAACGCCTTTGAGCCTCATTCATAACCGAGGAAGGACCTCGCGGGGATCTGATTTGAAATAAACGAGAACATCGGCTGGCCGTCTCCTCTATGGCGAACCCCATTCATCCCCTAAGCTCGTCGGAACCCCCTTCAGCCTAAAAAATCGTCGCAGCCCCCTTCATCCGCTAAACTCGCATGATGCTGCACAATGTAGCTTTAGCTGTTCAAGACTCTAATCTGCTTGTATCTCTTTGCTATAGTTCAGTTAATAAACCTTCAGTCGTCTAACCTCTCACTGTAGATACTTATCATTGCGAGACACGTTGTCATTTTGTAGTGCATAAATTATTTAAAGAACACCCCTACAAGAACTTCTCTAAATCTAATAGAAGTCGTAATCCTAACTTCTGCATTCACTCGACCGTAGCAAAATGAGTTCCTCAAAAAAGAAGAAAGTTGATAGGAGTCGTTCTTGTTCGCTTCCTATAAATTCACAAAAAGATTTTTCCTCTAGAAGCTTCAGGTGACTGACACGTTGAACGATTCTAATTTTTCTCCACTTCAACGGCTTCATAGAACCTCTTCGTTGTTTTTTTTTTTTTTTATTGAAGAAATGTCATCGTTTGTAGTACCAACATGAGAGGCTTCAGCTTGAATAAATGTCTGTGTCGAAAATTATAAATATATTTGTCAAGGTCCTTCTATTTTAGATGGCGTCTCGGTGGCCACGAGAACGCACATCAAACGTGAAATCTGAAAAACGGAATTCTTTTTTATTCAACGCATTACTAACTGTCCGAGTCCAACTGTCCACTGTCCGAGTCTTTTAAAATCTACACTTATAATTATAGAAGCTCGCGCACACGTGTGTGTACAGTGTCGTTTCTCTTGGTCGGGTTACCGTGACAGTTTTATACAAAATGTTACATCGATTCTTGACAATTCTACTTGCACTACGAATTGTGGTGACCGCGGTACGAATATTTACGTGCGATATTTACGAATTTCTCGGTCCCCGTTATTGCAGAACGTTTGTGCAGCTTCCGAGTCAAATAATTCCGAACGTTCCAGAAAGTACGCGCGGTAAACTTTCGCGTCGGGTCATTCTGACCCGTGTGCCGTTACCCGGAGGGTTAAACGCGGGGATTTATTAAAGTGCTTCGGAAGTTTCGAGTCCTGATCGATGACTGAAGACTAAGGGGAAGCCGTGCTCTGTCAGGGAAACGAGGAAAAATGTGATCGACGAGTCCCCCGAAAACTTCCCGGTCGGAGGACACTCGAGACGAGTTCCGCGATACCGGAGGGAGGTGAAAAAAAAAAATAAAAGAGGGGCAGAGAGGCTGCCTCTTTTTCCCAGATCGAAGAGATTTTTCATTCGGCTTTCAGCCGGGTACGAGGGGACAAAGGAATTTTGAGCGGCGCGCGCCACGCTGCACAGATTTTCGCAGCCAATAAGGGGAATATCAAATTTCCCCGACAGCTCGAAAAAGGAAAAGCTGCAATTTTCCCGGGCAGCCGCGCGAAACGGGATTCAATTAAGAGCAACAGGCGCCGGCAAAGCAAATAAAGCGGCGGCGTGCACGAGAGAGAGAGAGGGAGAGAGAGGGAGAAAGAGAGACGAAGTGAGAAAGAGAGAGAAAACACGAGAGAGCGACGGCATACCGAGCGTCGCATTCCGTCGACACTCGACTTCCTTTTTCGCCCGTCTAAGCTTCGTGCCGTGGCAATTTCATATGCGTACGCATACACGCGTGCATCGAGTCACGCATCGTCGCCGAGACGCCGCGTACACGTCGAAGAAGCGGATCCTCGCGCGTGGCCGCGCGAGCGATATCCAATCCGACGTTCCGAGAGGACATCTTTGGGGATTTATTATACGAAGTGTGTGCAACCGATCCTCTTGCAATTCTAATACCATTTCACCGCGCCATCGGAGCACCTAAATATATTTTTTCTGGTCGAAAAGAGCTGGACCTGGTGGAGTTACAACGCTTTGTCTGCAGCGCGTCGTCGAGAAAGTCCATCCATTCCATCTCCAAAAGTGAATATATGCGTTTATAAGAATGTGTGGTTCATTTTGAGCAGAGAACATTAAGGAGTACGTACGCAAGAGATGAAAGCTGCTCGGTTCCAAAAATGGCATTTCAGAAGGTCGAGAATCAGAAATTGGCATCCGTTCAAAGTATAGCGTGCAGCGTGTTGAAGAAGTATTCTCGGGAGGCGTTTCCCGATCGCGTATAAAAACGTGAGCGGTGAAACAAAAATAACCTCTTGCGGCTTATTCGGCCGACGTTAACGACCTCGAGGATTTTTTTAAATCCTCGATAAAGAGATCGGGAGGGGGGAGACGCGGTTCTCCAACACGAATCTTTCTTGTCCGATTCTTCGCGGCAGATGTTCCGGATGACCGGTTGAACCCCCGTGCGGTGTACATTGGCTCTTGAATATTATACTTTTACCCTGTCATGCTAATATTTACGCGGCGCGAACGAGATAGAGTGGACGGGGGTCGTTCTTGTATCGCTTGCAGCTTCTTCTTTCTAGCGTCAACACATTCGATAGAATAAAGAAAATTATTGAATAAAAAAATCGACGGGGGTTTGTAAAACTTGATGGTTATAAAACATTATTTGTCCCATCTTGAATTTTTCCTAACCTTATGTTTGATTCTAGCGCTTTTATTTTCCTTACAAACTAAGATGACGCGCCGAAGAACCAAATGTAACGTTTAAATTAAAAATATCTCGTTCCGGAAAAGTTCGTTAAAAATCGTCACTGAACTGTTCGGAACAGCCAAAATCATTTTTCACTGCCCCAGAGCGTCGCCGCTCGCGAGCAAAGGGCGTAAACTGCACACGCTCCCGACAGGTCAATCCCGTCCAATTAAGCGGAACACTTCCAGAAACATGGAGGCAGCTCGTTAGCGTCGCGTAGCATGTTAAATAAGATTGTTACCCCGGTACCCTGTAACCGGATCACCCTAACGAAACGTCTAATCTAATCGGCTAATCAAATTCAATAAGTAAAACAGCCTGGCGGCGGCGCTAGCGATCCCATTGGCTGGTATTATCGAGTTACCACCTCCCGGATTGTTATCTCGTCGCGATACGCGTTTCCCGCTGTCGCGATACAGCTCCTCGCGGGGTTATAAATTTCCTTTCAGCGTGGATTGATCCGATTGTCGGCTGAATACGAGCGGAGGGGGGAAGAAGAAGAAGAAGAAGAGGCAGACGAGGACGAAGAAGAGGAAGAAGAAGGATGAGGAGGGGGTTTAAGGCCGATGCGAAGTTTGACGGGCTAAAAGAGACGAATTCTTTGTGTCAAAGTTGACGGCAGTCCGGAAGGAAGGAAGGAAGGAAGAGAGAGGGACAGAGAAGATGAAGAGGAAAGGGTGAACGGGGGAATGGGGGAGCAGGGCGAAGACGAGGAGGAGACGACAAAGAGTAGGCGGAAGCCGAAGAAGGATACAAGGGTGACGGGACTCGGGGACCCGGGGAAAAGTGTCAGAAGCCGGGCGTCTTCGGGGCGTGCAAACGCCGAAGAAACGTCGTCGTCGGCGTCGGGGCTGGTTCTCGAGCCGAGGGCCTAGAGAGGGGCGTCGGGAAATGAAGGGCGAAACAAACCGTGAAAACGAGACGAAACCCGCTGGAAATGCAATAAACCGGCCTGACGGACGCCGACGTGATTCCTGAAGCGAGCAACGCGCTTGCAAAGCGAGAACTGACAGGGCGTTAAGCGAACAGAATCTGATTTGAGTGGTGCCGCGAGTGACACATCCTCTGGAGAGAGGACCACCCTCTTTGATAAGTGCCACCAAGCCGCCTCCAGTCTCGCGAATCGCTCAACGATTCGCCGCGTCGTCGTCGTCGTCGTCGAGGAGCCCCTTGTGTGTCGCCTAAGCGATCCTCGCCAATTAATACGCGATAAGGCACCGTGATAATTCGTATTTTATCGTCGCACGCACCAATCGCGAGCAGCTCGCGCCCCTAATTGGTAGGCGTCACGCTTCTTCCGCGTCGTTCCGCGTTCCAGATCCAATCGATTCCTCGGAAAGGAGTTTCCGCGGAAACTGGTCGGCTTCAGAAAATCTACGACCATGGCGAGCCCTTTTGATGCGCCGCGGCCTAATCCGTGGCTCCGTAAATGGCGGAATTGTCGCGCACGGGTATCCCCATGGCTTATGCAAATTGTTGGGATAACGAGGTTAGCAGATCAAATGTAACTTTATATTTGAAGTGTTTATTTAAACTCCGCAACGGAATAAACGTTGATCGGTTTGCTTAATGCATATAACACAATTTTGTACTTCATTGATACAATGAAAGTGTAACTATCGGTAATAGAAATGGAAATATGGGAGCTGTTACTGGCACGGTAGACTGGCTTGGACTGAGGGTTGCCTTCTTTTTTGTTTTCAGCAGAACTAGCTGCAAGTGTTAAGTTGAGTGTTTATTTTAAAAGATACCTTGAGCAAATGCTCACTACCCT
>CM052139.1:4437337-4463716 GCA_028454255.1 Halictus ligatus | reverse complement strand
AAAAATATTTTAATTGGTAAAAAGTGACCAGGAGACCGCATACTTTTGTGTCACGACTCTCTGACCATCTCGATGCTCCGCGTCGGCGGTTGAAATATACGTTTCCCGGCGACGGTATCGATAACGAGCTCCGTCTGCCGCGGTGTCGAATCGGGCGACATGAAAATGGCCGTGTGACGAAATTCGGCGGGTTGTACCCGATCGCGGTGATGTGGGTCACGCTCCTCTTGGCACGTTGCTCGGCGGCCGCGGCGAATTTCCGATGAATGAGAATCAATCTATTTATACCGGGGCCTAGACCGGTCCTCTATTCGCGGCGGGTGCAGACCGGAGGACGTCGCATGTCCGGTAAGCCGCGAGAGAATCTCGGTACGTAGACATAAAAGCGCGGTTCTTTTTCCTGCTCTCCGCGGAATCAATCCGCTCTCGATTCGGGGCTGGCCGAGAGATACGCCCGGGGTCCGCGGGAACGGAAAACGCGATAACGGAATTAATGAGCCACTGTGCTCCGGGAACAGAAGGGCGCCTTAATCAAGCCTCGTTGGGATGCACACCGCGACCGGCCGGCTGGTGTTCTTGATCACGTCTCCAGCGTCTCCGAAAACCCGCCGGTTCTCCGTCGTTCTTTTCTTTTCGGCTTTTCTTGCCAACTCCGCGAATATCGCGGGGCTCGTTTAAGCCACGCCGATGCTTCCGGGGCACTTCTCCACGGGTCCGCCGTTGATTAGAGATTCCGGCCGCGGCTGTTCATTCACCGACAGAGTTCCAAGCTGCAACGGATCCCTTCGGCTTGATTAATACCGGCCAGTCCGCCGTCTTCGGAGATTAGAGTATCATCTTCCGCTGCGTGCCATTAGGACAGCTCCGCAACCACGGTTCAAGAGTCCTCGCGTCTGCCGGTGAGAGGCTGTGTGCGGCGCTTGCTTATGTCTCCCGGAACGTTGTAATATCTTGCCTCGAGGACCGAGTTACTGTTCGCAACTGTTAAACCCAGCGTCCTCGGCGAATTCCGAATTGGATTTGTCTTTGCAAAATGTACACATCATTACTCATCGTCGTGCACGTTCCGAAGTCTTGTCTGCTTACACTCTGATCCGGTTAATCTCGACGGTAAAAAATTGACGCTAAACTACTGTACATTTCGAAGCGATGCTACGGCGCCGGCGACCACCGTGGCGGTCAACGTATCAATAAGAACGAGGAAACGGAACGGTTGTTTCGGTTCGGGAATATAATGAACAATCAGGAAGCAATGAATGCAATTGATTATTCGCAATCGATTCAATGAGCGCATACGAGACAATAGTGGCGATTCATTCGGTCTTGAATTGTCCGCTGACAGCACAATACGATCTCTAGTGTGCGTTGTCTAAGACTACAGAGGAAAATCAAAGTTAAAAATGAAATTCATTTCAATCGTGAAATTCATTTTTAGGGAAATGATGGATGAACAGACTAGAATTTCAATCGACTAGTCACCTATGTAATTAAGGTGATCGTACTGGAGAAACCTACTCTCTGCACGAGAAGTATAGCGCTTAAATGACAGCTTAGGCTCTCGGCCAGTCGCAGGATCGAGCAACAAACAAGAATCCCAAAGCCCCCGCATCCAGAGAAACCGACTGACCCGGGTGCATCTATCGAGAACGAGATAAACGAAGTTAATGAGCCACTCTACGGGAACAGTGGAGACCTTAACGACCGACGTGTACACGTGTACACGCGCACACGTACACCGGCCGTGCGTAACACACTGGACCGTAACGATTCTCAGACGACACGTTCTGCCTTTGTTCTCGGTGGCCAGAACTGACCATTGTTTCACGTCCGAGCATCGAGATTGGAGTTTCTTCCACGTCGGGGACGATTGATCGCCTGGGCGGAGTCGGAATCCGTGGTCTGACGTTCTATTGAAATCGCAACCGTTTTCTGGGAGCCCATTACGGACCATTATGCCCAAAAATTATCGGTTCTGCCATTTTTGCTGTCCCGTGATGGAAACGGTCTCGCGCGAGCTTTATATATGTTCCTGTGGAAAGTGTGTTAACGCTTTGTTTGTTTTTAAGGGCTCGAGGAAGATTTTGTCTAGCCGTGATTGCTATTTTGCCCATTAAGAGTCGTTAAGACTACAATGACCGACAATTGTTCAACCATTTCTGCTCTTCTGCTCTTCTGATCTTCTGGTCTTGTCAGTGTATCTTCCGGGAGACATACACGAGTTATGTCCACACTCCTCGGCGTCGAGGCCTCTCGAGCTTCGTGGCCTAGTGGGGATAATTCCGCGACGTTTACCATCAAATCCTTGGCGAAATATATAGAAAAATTACTGTGCTAGCGTTTAAGGGCTGCAGAATGTCGAGGATATGATAGGAATGGTGTTATATTCTATCATAAAGCACAGCGTTAGTGAATAAAGGAACTTTAATATAAAATAAAAACTTGGAACTCTGAATTTAATATATATAACAGGTACGTCCTGCCCAAACCGATTCTTTTATCGAACTGATTCTTGGGTGGACGTGCAGCTAACGTCTTCCCCACTCTCGTCTCGTGTCGAACGTCATTTTTCTTTCCATCGTCATTTCAACGTATGACGCACACTCCATCAGGCTTTTTAGAAGTTATTATTTCAACACAGAAAAACTTTGACTAGTCGTCATTTTGTTACTCTTTGCTACATTTCATTCCGCTCGGTGTCGCTGCTAGGGACCAGTTCGGACGCGTGTCAGGTGCAAACCGTACCGTCTTCAATTACCAAAAAAAGTCACGGATACGGTGTAAGGTACGTGCAACACTCGCGTGAAATTGCGCATCGATTGATCCGCCAGTTTTCGCCGCAAACAATTCGCAAAGCCAGCGGAGCAGGGCCATTAGGCGGTGCCGTGGCCAAAGCGATTCGCGTTCGTTGCCCGTTGGCTTCCTGCTCGGGGTTCGACGCTCATTTCCCAGGCTCTTAGCATGGCGCGGCGGCGGGGGCGGGGGGCCTCGCATCCGCATAAAATATTTCCGCGAGCTATCTCGCAAAGTTGTCTGCAGAGGACGAATTTTTCCGGTGAAAATCCGGGCGGATCCGGACGCCGCGCCGCTCCGGCTCTCTCCGGTTTCCTCGGGAAAAGCCCGTGAACACCCATAAAAGGGACAGTCGAAAGTATCGTGCCGAGCCCCGGGAAATCTTCCCGACGAGCGTTACCGCGGCGTAGCCGGGGCTTCTAGAATGCAAATTCGTTTAGAGAAGAAACGCTGAGTGCACGCGGAGCAGCCGGGAAGAGAACTGCAACCGGCGTGCTGCGCGGGGTCATGCGACAGGAGGCGCGCGCGAGCGTGCATCGCTTCGGCAGCGATCGCGACGAGCTGCGCAGTGACCGTGGGAAGCTGGCTGGATACGTTAGGTAATTGAAGAATTTCTCAGAAAATTGGCACACGCGCGCCGACGCAACGGCGAGCAAGTTCGAGGTAAGAACTCGCGGAGAACGGTGGCCAGAAACGGCTCACAGGCTGCTGCTGCTGCTGCCGTTCTTGCCGAGGCTCAATTAACCGTAACGGCGATGGCATCGGGTCCTCATTGACGCTTCGAGGCCGCTGGTAAGGCGCTAATTGGACCCGCGATCGCGACCCGCCCAGTCGCTGCGCACCGTCGTCAATGGAAATTACTGTTCCACGCTGGTGCAAGGTGGGAAACACTCTTCCTGCCGCTCCGAACAGCCGCCGGCCATCCACTCGATCACGATTAGCCAGTTCGGTTGCGATTCCATCGGCGGCTGCGAGAGCTATGGGCCTCCGTTCAATTTTTTACCGATTAACCTCGTGACCTGTAACGCTGCGTTAGAGGCGAGGTGGTTAGTCGAAGCCGAGCTTAATGAGTTTAAATGCTACCCCGTTTCTTTAGGCTGCAGCGAAGCGTTGTCCCGCGCATTAATTCCTCTCCTCTTCGCAACTAGACGGAGGATTTCAAGAATTCACGAGAAAATTTCCCGCGCGCTGTAAAAGTTTCTGGATCAATACGTCCGATTGTTTCGCGGAAATCAGGTTCGCAAAAAATGCAGCTGCTAGAGAACAGCTGTAAAAGTCACACAGCTGTGCTTGAAACTTCGTCGACCAGTTAAAAATTTTAACGAGCCCCGGCAAGAACGTATGTTCTTAGCTGCTGCAAACTTTTCGAAAAGTTTCGGAACAAAATTCGCTTTAATGCCTTCGACGATTACCGTCCTCCGACAGCCACTTTCACGTAACCGTGACTAAAATTGCAACTGCAGATCGGTATCAGAAAACAGTTAGACGTTCTTTTCATAGAACGAAAGTGAATCCTCGCATGAGATTTCACAGCGTCCACTCACGGTCACTTTCGCGCAACGAAATCCTATCTGTTTGGACACGCCATGGTTTCGGAAACATCCCATAAATCTCCGGGCGTGTAATCCACCTTGCATCTCGTTCCGGGGTCGTGGTATCGGCTACGCTTCGAAACAGCTCGAAGAACAAAGCGATCTGCTCGATCTCCAATAGGACTGAACCGTGACGCGGTCGTTTTCTGGTAGAGTCACGGTTCTGGCGGTTGCTCGACCGTGCCGGCACAATTATTGGAGCCGCCCGTAACGCCGCTAATTAAATTTTGATATGTTATTGCCGTCTCGCGACTCGCTCTCACGGAACCGCTATCTGACGCGCCGCATTGCGAATCTTTACGCGAAATAAAACTTTTACGCGTCAGTTACCAGATACGAGAGATAGACAGACATTTTTGCGCATCGGTTGCGAGATTCTGGAGATAAACACACATTTTGCGCATCAATTGTAAGGCACCGGAAGCGGGTAGACATTCCACGCATTAATTGCGAGACGCCAAGACTGAGCACACATTTTACGCATCAGTTGCAAGATACAAATAGGAGATAACAAACATTTTGTGGATAAACGCCACAGTGCAATCAACTGCAAAATACAAGAACTAAAGGGACAGTTTATGCACCACAGCGTTTACTCGATATATGTCCAAAACACGGGTCTAGGCAGGGACATATATCTGCCAGGGGATTCTTTGATTCACAGCGAAATTCTAGTGGGGATGGTTCTGTGACTTTTATCAGCTAAGCATTTCAGACATACATAGAATAAACATTGTAATAGCAACAGACAAGAGCTAAACGGAAATTTTGTGTACAAATTGCTGGTTACAAAGCTGATTGGACACTTAGCGTTTCAATTGCAACGTTCAAAAGCTAAATGAATAATTACCGCAAGATACAGGAGTTACATAGAAAGTGTATGCATTAATTACGAGATACAGAAGTCAAATGCACATTTCGTGCATCAGTTATAAGATACAGGAGTCAAAGAGAAATGTTGTGTTTCAATCGCAAGGTACAGCAGTCAAATGAACATTTAATGCATCGAATGCACAGTGCTGGGGCTAAATAGACGCCTTATGCATTAGTTACAAGGTACGGGAGCTAAATAGAAAGCTCTTTACTTGTTCAGTAAGCTTAATGAACTGAGAGTGATGCGCCGATGTTCCTAAATTCCTTTAATCCTGCCACTGTGTTAATTTTTATCATAAATAAATCAAATTCGCATCGCGTCGATGATTGCCACTGTTGTTGAATAATCTTTAAGCAAATCTGCGCTATGAGCGTTAAGAAACAATGAGATATTCGCCAGTAATTAATTATTCGCCGTATCATTCGCGAGCAAGAGGCAAAATCAGAAACATCCCGATTCACGCGGCGGCAACCGTCTCCGCAAAAAAAAAAACAAACGAAAAGTAAAAAGGAAAGGCTGGTGGCACGGTGGATGCAAGACCATCGCGGAAACCGTTTGGTCCGTGTGCACAGCCGCAAATGACACCGGGCTAATTTTCCGGCTGGAAAATCAGGCAGGCGAGCGGCCACCGTGAACGCAACGTGTCGGTGACACCTCAACAAGTGGATACAACAAGGCTCCGCTCGCGCACGTGTCGCTGACGTTTCGACGTGTGCGGAACGCAAGGGAACACGGGGGATGGAAACGCAACGCTAGTCTGATCGGCAAGAGCGAGGGAGAGAGAGAGAGAGAAATAGAGAGCACCGGAAACGGGGGTTCGTCGAACTGCGGCCGCGAAAACTCACGGTCATCGATGCGGATCCATCGAACCGAAAATTATTTTTAGTCGGAAACCGTTCGGCCGCGCAAAGCCGCTTTCGATGTCTCGATAGGGGGTGTGCTGATCATCGGTGGTCATTCGTATTTCCCGGGCGAAAATAGTTCCGAAAATTGGACCGCGAACTTCCGGCCGGAAACCGGTGATTCCGGAAAAACTTCCCGACTAGTTTGTATGAAGGGTGATTTTATTTTGCAGGTTTCCTCGTGTGGAAACTGCAAGATTCAAGGGCTGAACGGAAATCCCTTTGTTTCTGCAATGAATTTGACAAATTGAGAATGCTGCATCCATGTTCCCGAATTCTTTTAACACTAGGTTTACGGCGAGGTTCTGGTATCCTTAATTCACAATTATAGAAATAGCTAAAAATTCGAATAGGTACATTTTCGTGTTATTTTTATAAATTAATGTAGAATATCCATATTTAGTGCCCGGTAAACCTAGCGTCAATGTTCCAAACTTCGCTTATTTAAGTTTCGTTAGAAATGCGCAGAATCAGTCCAGCTGTTGTAACAATTGAACAGCAAAAATGCTTTGTTGAACACGTCCGAGTCGTTAAACTCGGTGTAATAATAGTAATTCTTGCCTTCTTCAACGAGGACTGAGTATTCGGGAAGGGGAAGAGGTCCGCAGGAAGAGCGAATGCCGCGAATTCCGGCGGGTCTCGTGGCAATAAAGCGCTACTAAAAGGGAAATTGCGCGTAATTCCGCGCGGCAGCAACGAAGAAACGGGCCGAGCGTAATAAAAAGGTAAATGGGATATCGAAGTCCGAGCGTAAACCCGATTTTTCCGCGATTAAACGGCTGGGCGGAAAGGAAGCGGCGCGGCGCGCGGTGCAATAACGAGCCGGCCGAGGACTTCCGGTTGCTCGGGCGAAGTTTCTGCGGTCGCACGCACGGCTGGAAACGCGAATTCAATTTTCGCCGGTTACTTCGACTCTTATAATGCATAATTGCGAGCCTGCGGGCCGCGCATAATCGATCGACAATCATCGTTATGTACGGCGGAGCTAATTGCTCCGGGATTCAGCGATGGCGCGGCTCGATCGAGAGAAAGTATGGAGGTAGACGTTGTCGAAGTGTAGCAAGGAAATTATTAATATGTACGATAATCAAGTATTAATTCGAGATAATGATATCGATCAGGTTCTTCGGTATCAACCCTTCGTTACTCTTTCAGTCAAGACGTTCGGTCTGTCGCACGAAAATTGCATGTTCTTTGTTTCATTTATAAACGGAGTAATAATTGAATGTAAAGACTCTTTTTACTGCGCTCTTATCGAACACTAAGTTTTCTCGAACATTACGAGAGTTAATAGACAAGACGAATTTTTCTTTTAGCAGCAGCAGCAGTTTTCAAACAACTTTTAAGTGACAGTCTTATCGTAAGCAAAAGGAGTTGCGTTCTTTAAGGAGGACTCGGTTGATAAGGCAGACGAGCAAGTTCTTCTTCCGTGCGCTGAGGTATTAAGATAAACGGTAGATGAAGTAGACGAGAACGTTCTTTTTCTTTATGCTGAAGGATGATTGGAAACATTGTAGAGATGATATAAATACCAGGTAAAACGAAGCTGCGTGTACGCTGTACAAGTTCGTTCGACGAACGGTTGGATCGAGAAGAGTGAGACGTTGAAGAAGACTGTGAGGGAAGAGAAGGCGGAAAGGGTCGGGGCGAGGAAAAAAGGTGAGAAATGAGGCGGCCCGAGAAGGATCGGATGAAAGAAATCGACGAAGACGTGGAAGAAGCAGAAGAAGGAGGGAGGACCCGTTATGGCGACCGTGTTGCATCGCATTAACCAGTCGACCGAGTGATCTTGATCCCATCTCTCACCGCGGCGCGGCGCCCTGCATCTTTCCCCATCGTCTCAAACGTGATCCGATCACTAACGATCGCTCGCCAATTCTGCTTCCGGTCTGAACCCTTACTTTGGCTCGCCGCAATTTTTTTTTTTTTTTGGTAACCCAAATACCGAATATCAACCCCAAAACTCCCACAAAATCGGAGCGATTCAATTAAGAACACTTCTGTAGATCTTAATAATTTCAAAGTGCCACGGTACAAATTACCTATGAGCTTGGAGCCCTTTTTAATGCTAAGAATCCTCAATTTTTTATCAATAGATTATGAGTCTTGACCTATTTTTGTGGCACCTGAGAATTTGTAAAAGAATAGAACTTTTGTTTGCATTTTTAGCACAACTTTATTCAGCAAAATATACTTTTGCGATAGATCCGATAAAACATTTTATCAGAATTTTATCTCACCGTGTCGTAAGTTAAACGTCCACAGTAATGATGATCGAAGGAATTCTTTCAATTTCTCGTAGACAGAAAAGAACGGTTGCCAGCGGTGAAAATTGCACAGTGAATACGCCAGCTGGTTTTTACATTCTTCGCCGAGGCAAGAAGTACCCGGTGAAAGGATCAAAGTCTCGGTTTACGAGCTAATAAACCATCCATTGGCAAAATGATGAGCTCATAAATAAATACGCGCTACCGCGGACCTCGCGCGCCTAATTGTGCAATTCCCTTCGACTGCGACCTAAGCGAATGCATAAATTTCGGACACCGCCGGGGCTGTAGGGTGCAGACGGTGTGCGGAAATCAATTTCACCGGGATCATCGAGATTTTTGCGAGGAAACCGCGCCGAGTGGGAAAGCCGTTCGAGCCGCATTCCGCGGAGTCGTTGACTCTTCGAAAAAGTTCCCCGGTGAACTTTACATCGGCGATTACTCAGAGAATACGCGTTCGCTTCTTTCGCCGAAGCAATCCTCGCGGAATAGTTGTTGTCTATTAAGCGAAAGGCCGCTGGCCTGTCGATAAATTATAATTATTCGCCGTTTTTATTCACGCGCATGTACGCGCCTCGCGAATAAATCATCCGGCAAACAGACGATCGCTCGGAACGAGTGATCGCTAATAGTTATTATTTATCGGCGCGGCGCATCGGGGGTTTCTTGTCGGAGTTTCTGCCGATCGTTTCCCGTGATTATCCCCCCGGCCGGCGTAGCTGGCAAAAAAAAAAGGCAACGGGGTGCCTCTCCCGGAAGCGGTTTTTCGCGGGCAGAAACAGTCTCGGGCGGCCACTTAACTGTTATCGGCCGGGTATCGTCGGGCCGCGATTTACTCGCCGACGGGATGAATTAATTGCCGGCGGTGGTTGCGTAATTGCGCGGCAATTGCGTAATTGCGAAGTAACGAGTGGCCTTCTGATCGAAGACGACGCGGACGAGCGAGCCGTAACTCGGCCAGGTCGATAACCTGGCCTCCGGTGTTAATTGACAGCGTACACGGATCCGGAGTTGCGTCTCGGGATATTCCGCACACGCCTACACACTAACATCCCCCCCACCGTCGAACGTTGCCATTAACTCGCCTCGGAAATTCCACGACAATTAACGCCGCACGGGTTTTCGGAATTTTTAACCGGCCGTTCGCGGAACGCTGACCGAACGAGTTGACGTTTGCGAATCTGGCTTGCAAAAGTCGGTCTAATTTACTTTGTAATTTATTCGAAATCTCAGATGATTCTCAGTAATCAGTTCTTTGCGTTTTATACTGCCACTGTATTTGTCAACTCCGTCGAAAAATAGCTGGACTGCGGATCCGGATGGAGTATAAAAATGTTCGTGGTTTCAATTCAGAATCCCGCGGCTATAAATTCGTCTCGTCTCGCATCGATTCGAGACGACCGAACCGGCGCAAATGAATTCCGTGTTGCGGGCCCGTTCCCGCCTGACTGTGTACCAGACAAAAGAGCGACTCACCTGAAGGTCCACCAGATGTTGAAGCACATCGTGTTCAGCCAGAAGAACGCAGCCAGGAAGAAGAAATGCGCCATGATCGCTGAAACAGAACAAGAGAAACGGGGTTCGTTAGAAACTTCTTTGCCGGCGGTTAAAGCGCTTACTGATCTGTCCCCTGGGGAAAATCATTTTTCCCACGGGCGACAACAAAGCCTCGTTTACTGGGCCAGGCGGTACAAGAATCGGAGGAACTGTGATCGTTTGCGGTCGGGACGCGAAATCGATAGATCCATTTGTACCTACTCGGAATCTTTCTAAAGTAAACGTTTCTTTTCATTCCAATCCTCCACAATCTCTCCCCCAACCGCCTCCGTTCGGTTTTGTATCGTTCTTGTTACACTGTTCTCACGCGAATGTTTTGTTAGGGGTACAATAGCACTATTTTGTTCCAATACGGCCCGAGTTCTGAAGATCGGGTCTGTAATAGTAACTGCAAATTCTTAAACGAACATATTTCTGAGGTAATCGTCGGAAATGGAATAGCCTTTCGAGAAGAGAAAAGTTTCAGAAAATTTCAATTGGCAGGAGTAATATGTATTCGCTGATACAGAAAAATCTCAAAGAAGCAACTCAGTTGTAAATCCTGCTTTCCAGAAGAGGTTGCACGCTTGCGAATCAAAGTCGACCAAGTTAAATAACATCTGGATCGTTTAAAATCGCAGGGGCTGTAGAAGCCCGAATCGATAAGCGTTGCGGCAGCCACGTCGTCGATCATTCTTTCAGCAGAGCCACCCCCGAGGACTCGGCAGCGCGGGTACACGGCGAGTCGAAACAAAAGGAAACGTCCGATTGCCAGGTACGCGACGAATCCTCAAAGATTCATGAACAGAGATAGGGGGCGAGCGTGCAGAGCGGCGGCGGGGGCCAGACAAAGCTCCGGGGAGCGACAGCTTTTGTGAAGATCCGTTTGAAAAGATGCTGGCCGCTAGGGGGCGGCCGGTCCCGATAAATTTTTCACGGTGTCGTCCGCAGTCGTTCTTAGAATTCGCGCGTGGCCCGACCGCGGCCATTAATTTCTGAAAACGCAATCGCGAAACGCGCGTCCGGAAAACCGCCGACGCAGGGGGTTGGGGGACGGGGGTGGCACAAAAGCAACGCTCTCGATCGAGCGCACAAAAGACTCGCGAGAGCTTTCGCTGGTTTTTATTTCGACGAGAGAGGCTCGTTGAAAGAGTGGCTTCGATAACCGACGTAGGAGACGATTTTTCGGGTGGGGCTTACATGAATTAGGGAAAACCCAATCGAGGCACTAGCATAAACGGTGACCGTGACGAAAACACGTCGAGGGGGTTGGTTTGATTCGAACGACATCAGGGGGTGGGGTAGTTTGCTCGGCGGTGTTTGCCGAGCGCGGGGGAACCTCGCTGTGTAATTATTGGCGTTATTGTCCCCGCATAATTGATCTACTGCACTGCCAGCGTCTTTTCACGCACGCTAAGAGACGCGGTAATAACTCGAAAATTTGCGGGGATATTTAACGTTGGTTAAATATGGATATGTGACATTGGTGGAATATTCCTTTCTTTGTCTCTTCGTGTTATTCTAATGATGTTTATCCATGTATGCGGAACTAATTTAAATTAAACATTAAACACATTACAGAGTACGATTCCTGGTTTGTTCAGGGCAAAATCATGTGAACAGTTCATTCATTAATACATCTCGATAAACTGTAAAATTTGTAGATTAGAAAACCATGCCGTTAGTGAATAATTTACGGTAGATATAGACAGATGAATCATACACATAATACAGTGCACGGTCTCATTAAAATTTATAATGCCATAAATATTAATATAAAAGGTGCTCGGTGCACCGACACCGCGCATTATAAGATTCATACTACGAATACTATTTTACTCAATTTCAGCTTCTTTGATTATGTCCGTGAAAATGCACACTTACATCGACTTTGACCGATTCTGACTAAATAGCATGTTCTACACTTCGTTTTCAAACTTATCTAGTAGCGCCTTGGACTTTCACTTTCAAAGAAGAAATTTACAAAATTAACATGTATATTCGTCTAACAGTACATGAATTGAAAATTCATTATTAAAATAATCCTTGAACAGGAGCGAAATATGAAATCACAAATTCTCCGAAAGTGTACGAAAGAGCAGTGTGATAGTCATATTTTTCACCACCATGTCAATTAGACGCAAATGAGCCAATTAAATCAAGAAGTCGAGGGACGAGCGGGTCTCAATCGACCCAGACAAACGCGTAATCAATTAATTTTGGATAAATTAGTGCCTACGCGATTCCGGTGTCGTTTAGGAGTCGCCGAATGATTCATTGCCTCCAGGGCAGTCAGGAGGATCAATCTAAACATCGTGATTTCCCACGTTTCCGCGTTTGTGGGAGCGATCTCCGCGGAGAAGAGCGCTAATTACACGCGGCACGCCTCCATTCATCATGATCCGTTCATACAGGAAAAATCCGCGCATTGTAAACATCTGGCCGAGCCTCGTGCTCGGGAGGTTGTCGGTGCATAACGAAGCGAATGCAAATCTCGCGGCTCGGTTACAAAAGTTTCTCATGCGTCACCGGAGCGGCTCGGCGTTTCTCGAACACGCGCGCGAACATGCTCGCCGCCTGTTCGTTCGTTGTCGGTGGCGATGCATACGCGAGATGTTCGCGATTGGAAGCACCGTTAGCGAACGCGCGTCGGGAACGGGTTCTTTTTTTCCCCGTTTTTATTTTCCTGTTAGAAACTTCTTCCTGCAGGCGACTCGTCAGCCGAGTGTCGTCGAGCATTTTTCCTACTCGTTCTTTTTTTTTTTTTTCGACACGCACCGCGACGCCGGATCATTGACACCGAAGTGTCGTCTGCCGCGCGACGCCAG
Organism: Halictus ligatus; assembly: GCA_028454255.1. Taxonomy (NCBI): domain Eukaryota; kingdom Metazoa; phylum Arthropoda; class Insecta; order Hymenoptera; family Halictidae; genus Halictus; species Halictus ligatus. Next base: position 4,450,927 of record CM052139.1, on the reverse strand, counting down.
AGAGGATTCTCGCGAATCTTCCGGCTGGCGGAGCGAATTAAGCTCCAGAGCAATTCTTGTTGAGACTGTCGGCAGTTTCCGCGGACGAGAATCGCGGAAATCAACGCGGAAGTGCCCGGTAATAGTGGAACAGACGCGAGCACACGGCCCCCGACGATCTACAATAATAAACCCGAAGCGATCGAATCAAACTATTATTACCCGTCCTCAATGTTCCTCGCAGTTGGACCGCGATAAAAAGAATATTACCCCCTTTACGGCGTATTTATTTGATCGGCCTACGCGCGCGATGCCGACTACACTCGCCTACTACGAGACCATTCGAATTTTCTAGCTGCGCGGGCTGCCCACGCGGCTCGCGTTCAAAATGTTCGGGAAATATCCTTGATTTCGTTTCGAGAACCGTACGAGCAAAATTACTTTGTTCATTATCGTCGAGATGTCGGAGGTGTTTCCACGGAGACTGGTTTGAAGAGGTTAATGTGATGAGTATATTCTCGCTTTCATAATTGATTTTGTGGGATCCAAAATGAGAGAGAAATTTCTTTCAGTGACTAGAGAATTTCTCATGGTGAAAACGAAGTAACAATATTAGTCTCTTTTAATTACACCTGCGTCTTCTTGTATTTAAACAGCATGGGAACTCACGGTTATCTTATTATTTTTATTGGTATATTGAATATTGAATAAGCCAGTTTGCTGTTGTCGGAGCACTTTGGGCTACGTTAGAACGAAACTGGTTTCCCGGTGAAAGTATTTCAGGGCTTACATGAAACACAGGTAGTAGGAGGTCGTACGAAGAGATGCACAGGTGCAAACAGAACTCGGGAAAAGTGTGGAAAAACTGTCGCCTAACTTGTTCCCCATCGAGTCCGGACATTTGTCGAGCTTATAAAAGTCTCCAAAATTTTCCAAACGGTGAGGGGCGCGTTTGAATTCACCCCAAACCGTGAAAAATATTAAGTGGCCCTAACTCGATGACCAGGCGCGGTAATTTCGAGCGGGAGCATGTCCGGCAAATGGGAAACGGACGGCCGAGCGCAAACATACAGCGACACGCGTGTTTTACAGCCCCCGAAAGAAGGGTGGAAACGATTTCGGGCTTCCCGGCCCGCCCCGCCGCGTCGCGTCGCGCCGCTTCGAGACGGGGCGGGCGTGTTCACGGATGAATGTCGCCGGAGTTATAATTGCAACGAGGCGTAATTAGTTTTGGAAATTTAATTATTTCCGGGGCGGGATGCGCGATAAACGCCGCCGGCAGCCGCCGGTCCTGCGCCCGGTAACCCTTTCGACGAAGAATTATCGGCGAGTCTTTCCCACGTAGCAGCCGTTAATCCCGAACACGCAGGCGACACTGGGCGAACGGAGAACTCGCGAGCGTATAATCCCGGCGACAAGCGTCGCTCGCGGGTTCGTTAATCAACCCCCGAACGCCTAAGGACACGCGACTAATTTCCAGGTGTTGCGAGACCGTGCCGACTCGCGAGAGGTTCGTCCATCGATTCGCGTGGATCCGCGGAATTCTTGTTCTTCGTTTCGACGAACGCGGAATAATTCCGCTTTAGTTTCCGCGAAACGACGCAACGCGGTGAACATCCAGAGAATTTTACTCCTCTTGGCCGATTGGCGATTTATTTTCAGGATTTCTAGAAATTAGGAGGATTCTATTTTTGCTGCGGTCTCGAAATAAATAATCTCGCCGTTGTTGAAACGGGATGAACACGGCGACGCCGGAATTTTCCGAAGAATCAGCGCGTAATAAAATTGTTGTATTCCTAATTCGATAGTCAAGGGTTGCAGAGGCCACGGGGCGAGGAACAAGAGGGAGCAAAAGAGGAGGGCTCGAGAATCGAGAGTCTCACGAGATCGCGCCCTCTTTGTTATGGTAATGGCGTCGCCCAACCCCACCCCTCTCCATTCACCCACGCTTTTCCTTTCTTCGGGAAAAGCTTCGCCTGTTGGAACGCCGCCGATTGAAACGGCTGCGTCGAAGCTGCGCTCGGAACTCGATTCTGCTCGATTCTGCTCGATTCTGCTCGATTCTCGCGTGTTTGCTCGAACTCGATATACTGCGTGTAGCGATTCGTCGGGCTCTGATTAACGCCCTGACACCGTTTCCACTCGTCGATCCGATCCGAGGCGGATTCAATGAAACGCCGGACGCGCGTTCGAAACGTGGAAACTTTCCCGCGTTTCCGGCGATTAAAGAGCCGTCTGAATCACGGCGATTTCCATCGCCGACTCATTTAGCATGGCCGGCGCGTTCAACAGGAAAATTATTATTCGCCGGGCGAGCGCTCTTTAGAAATGATTCGCGGCGTACAATTAGAAACTGCCACGAGAAACTGAAGTCGCGACGGAAAATCCTGAGTGGCAGAAGAAAGTTGTTCGCTGTCCTCCCGGGACGCGGCGATGCGTTTGGAAAGCGTGAATTCGTCTGCATTCTTTTAATTGAGCCACTTGTGCTTCATAACTTTCAGAAGGAGGTTCGCGCGTTGCAGCGGACGAGATAAGTATGATACGGAAAAGGCGACGGTCTGTAGAAAGTTCGATTCGTGGAATAGGTGATTTCTCATGAGAATATTTTCGAAAACTCAATAGTCACAGCTGTGGATGAAAAATCAGATTTGTTTTTCTAAAATTGTGTACCAAAAATTGTACCTCAATTTATATGTGTAAAGTGCGAAGCGAAAGTAGGGTGAAGTGCTTAGGATCTTTTAAGCAAGTACTTGGGGAGAAGGTGTGAGGGTTGGAAATTGCTAAATAGCCTTAGAGGCCTCATCTCGTTCCTAGAGGGTTAAAAATGGCCAAAGGGTTTTCGAGAATTCGTCTCGCCGGCGGAGAGTTAAAAAGAATTAATTTACCGGCCAGCAGAGTCCTAATCGAGCTGCATAACGACTGTTTTTCCGGAGAAAAGCGGCCGTGAAGGGTTGCAGAGGGCAATAAAGCTTCCGGTATCGCCGCAATCGGGAGCGACACTGCGGACCGCTGTTTTTCATTATCGCGACAACTAATTTCGTCCCGGTCGTTGATACGAACCCTTTGGCCGGCTGGGTAAGGGCGTCGGGGGCAGGAAACAGGGAAATAACGAGTGTCGCCGGTGAAAGAGGACCGGGAAACCGTCCGAGGGGTTAATTTAAGTCGCCGAGAGAGTGTGTGTGAGAGAGAGAGAGAGAGAGGGAGACTCGAACGAAGGAGAGGCTCACGGTATGTTACGTTACCAGCCTGCGCGCAGGAGGGCGAGTGTCAAGGGTTGAAACGTCAGCTAGTTAAGGGCCTCGATTTGCATGGGGTCGGAATTAGATTGCGCGCAGCCTTGACCCCGCCGTTTATCCTTTTCTTCGTTCGCGCGCTCATCTAATTGCCCCGGGGGACCCGTGCAGCCCCCTCCTGCTCTCGTAAATAATATCGATCTCGGTGTCTTTTAATGTCCCCGAGGGGGTGGCGTATAAATATTAAAACGCCCCGATGAAATTTAAAACGGAATCTGTGCCAGTGTTTCTGCCAGCTACGCCCCCTCTTCGGATAATCGTATTAAACTTTCGTTAGATCTTTCCCAATCACGTTGTTATCCACTCAACGCCATAGGGGTTGATTAGGTCTTCTCAAGGTAAACACGTTCCTGTTTTTGGAACGATGCTGTACGGACTCCACCGACTACAGTTCCTTTTCGAAATAAATTTCTTGAAATATTCTCATAGTCGTAAGAGATGTCCGACCCGGTCGTATATCACAAATGTAAATCAATACGACTGGGCCGGACAGCTATTATGACTATGAGTCTAGTTTAGGTGTCTCCTTTATAGCCTTCAGGCTATAAAAATGTGGAAGTAGAGAGCTATTGACTATATTATCTTTTGTAGCAGAATTTTAAAAAATGCCGGATCAACAGCCCCATCCTTTGCATTACATTTCCCCCATTCTTTGCATTAATTTCACTGTAACGCTTACCCTAATGAGTGTTAAGGAATGCCAGCGGATTAAACAGCTGATAAAAAGCACGAATGGTGTTAGTAGTCTTTAGTACGACTTCGTACGCGTTCGAAGACCTGGGAGATTCGCAGATCGGGGATGAAAACGCAGCCCGAGCATTATGAAGTTATCATCCGCGACGGTGAAGTTAACAGGGCGCAATAACATAAATACAGAGAAGATCGGGGTGCCCTAAGAGAGCCAACGCGAGGAGACTTAATTTAAGTTCCAGTCGCTTCGGCAGCGAAAGTTACCCGGGAGGGAGGGGGGGGGGGGGAGTTAGCGTCTTCGGATCCAGCGGAAGAAATTGATTAGAACCCCAACGCGGGCAGCGAGCCGGAAGGAACTTCCGAGATTAATGGCGGCGGCATTTACATCCGTGATTAAGTTAAATACTTCGGAATGGCACCGCGACGAGTCGTAATTAAATCATACCGGATTTATTACACCGTCCCGATTTAGATGGGATTAGAGTTTGATTCAACCCGTTGAGCGAACCGTCACCGTTCCGGCTCGTCTCGTCTCGTCTCGCCACGCTTGTGCCGCTCGTGCTCCCGCTCATGCTCGGCTAAGCCGGGAAGGGTTGCGCCGCGCTGCCGATGAATTATGAAAGTTAGCGACAGACTCCGGGGACGGTCGATCGGTCAGTTGCGAACGTTAATCCGGGGGAAAGAACGACGCACCGGGGGCCGGCGATTCGACGTGACGCGACAGTCCGACGCAAACTTGATTCCCAGGACGCCGGAAGCGTTGATCCGCCAGGAAAAAGCGGAACGCTCGAGTGGAACCGGCGAAGACTCATCTGCTGAGTGCCACCACCCTTCCGAACTGCACCCGGAAAACGTTTACGGAACCGTCGAGCATTACTTGCCCGCGATTAGGTGCGAACGAAATTTTTCCTGCCAGCTGTCACGAGTTTCCCGCGGTCGGTTTCGCCGCTTGGAAACCGAATTAATTTTCCGAAATTGTGGGGAATTTAAGCTGAGGAGAGACTCATTAACGACACCTCTTTCTCCGGTGTTGGACCCGAGGATACTGCTCGTCCTTTTATCGTCTTGTTTCGACGTTTGTTTTAAGAACATATATATATATACTTATATATACAGAATAATATATATATACACATATATATTTGTTTTATGAAAATATATACAGAATAATGATACATGAAATAATGTATACAGTGGCGGATTAAATCTTAGTTTACAACTTAAATCTTGGCTTTTATCTTCTTGTTTAGACGATTGTTTTATCAATAACATGAACATATATACAGAATAATGATACATGAAATAATATATACAGTGGCGGATTAAATGTTAGCTTACAACTCGGCCATCCTGACGATAATGCGCCCCGATTTACCGAAATCTTAACTTACAACTCGTAAGGAACTTAAATAGACGGGTAACTTATTAACGACACGTCTTTCTCCGGTGTCGGACCCGTCGAGACTGCTCGTCCTTTTATCGTCTTGTTTCGACGTTTGTTTTATCAATAACATGAACATATATACAGAATAATAATGTATGAAATAATATATACAGTGGCGGATTAAATCTCAGCTTACAAAATAACTGCGATTTAATGGCACGGCACAGCTTTACCCTTCGATCGAGAAACTGACACACGCGTCCGCGATGTGTCTAAGAAATTAGTTTCATTTGGAGTGTTTTAGAAAGAAATTTTTGTATCCGAGCAGCAATCTTCCACCTGGAGAAAAACAATTGCCTTTCCCTCTGCTGTTCTGATCTGCTCGAGCTCGGTTCTCGCGCTTTCGACGCTCGTCTAATTGTGCCCGACCTCCGGAATTGTATAAGGCGGTTACAAGCTGCAAACAGACGGTCCTCGATGTTGATACAACGCCGGGTTTTCGTTCTGGTGTAGCGTTTCTATCCGTTGTGCGCGGCGTTGATGTACCGTTGCACGTGTTAACGCGGTGTTGACACGCGGCTAATGTACTCTCGTTAGGACACATTACTTGGACATTCCCCGGTGGATGTTGATGTAACGCGGCTCGCTCCTGATGTAATGTTTACGGGTGTCGGCAGCGATACGTTCCTCCAGCAGCGGCGACGCGCCGCGCCGCGCCGCGCCGCGCCGGGATCTTTCGAGGACTTGTAACCGGGAGCGTGGCCGCACACATTCGCTCGCGCCAATTCCGCTCGGTGCAAAAATACTCGAGCGTCTTGGCAAGAATTACAAGCTCAACCGAGCGGATAAATTCGCCGGGATTAATAAAAGTCGCCCGCTTTTCCCGGCGAATTACGATCGGCGTTTTTACGAGTTATCGGGGCGTGCCGGGTGGCAGCCGTGTCCGCGTTATTTCGAGAACTCCGCGAGCGAGCGAGCGAGCGAGAGAGCGAGCGAGCGAGCAAGCGAGCTAGCGCGGGCGAACGTTCCGCCGATGCGTACTTTACATCCATAATTCCGAGCGGAATTAATTGGTGGCACGTAGCGGAGCACGCGTCGAAAATCATTTCGCGAAGGGTGGAGATGATACGCCGACCCCGACCCCGACCCCGGCCCCGGCCGTGTAAACGATTAACGTGAATAAATAAACGCTGCAGCGCGAATAGGGGCGAGGAAAAAATTTATGGAACGGAAACGTCGAGGAATTAATGAATTTAGGAAACGCTACACGCGATTCGAACGTTTAGACGTTTTTAAATGTCTACGAACACCTGGAGGGGCTCGTTATCCGTGGAAAGCCCGCCACGGCTGAGGATTTTTTCCTGCTGGTAACACCGTGAGATCGCGGGTGATTCAAAATGGAATATTAATGTTTAATATCACCGCTAGCGAGCACTAAACGCAAATTATTGAAAACTACTCTTGGTTCTGCGAATGTCGCACCAGCGGGGAAAATTCTGGTTAAAAACACAGCAACCGCCTCGAAACGCGGTAGTAATCAGCAGTGTCGCTAAGAAAGTAATTTTTCCTATTTCCGTGGAGCCGGTATCGTGTCGAGCGTCGCGGCGCGTCGACAAACAGCGGGCGCCGCGCCGTGCGGCGCGTCCGCGCGTCTGTGAACCAATTTAATCAAGCCCGCGATAAAACTGATGCGGCGAATATTAGATTCCGAAATGGATTGCTAGTATAAATCCTGCGTGAAATACGAACGCGTGCGCGCGTTCCACCCGGAAGCCTGTACAGCGCGAAAATAACAAAAAAAAAAAAGAAAGAAAGGGGGGTGAACAAAAAAACGAGAAACAGAGACGGTGAGAGGGATTCACCGCGATAATCGCGCTATCGACGCTTCGCTGGATATTTACAGCGAGGCTCGTGCGCCTCGACAGGGGAAAAAAGCGTTTAACTCGTCGCTCGGTCCATTGACGGGGGCCATTTTCCTTGGACAACAAAAGATATTTCGTTCAAAAAATATGATCTTCACATCTCGTTGAAAATAATATTGTTTTCGGTTCAGTTATCTACGGTTAAAATAACGTAACCTCGCCGAAACAATTTTTCTATAAAATCGAAAAGAACGGTGGCAATTTGCGCGTCCAGCTATTCCCCGTGGGCCCGGGCCGGGGAGCGGAATCCGCGCGCGATCTCGCGCGTGTTCCGGCAAAAAGACGAGCTCGACGGCTTTCGAAGGGCGACGGATAATGTTAGCCGCTGAAAGAATGCATTACGAAGTGTGTACACGAGCCGGCCTGGACCCCTCTCCGTGCAACTCCAAAGAAAACAAACTGTCGCTTACATCGTTCCCGCATTTGCTCGCGCGGATTTGTCCCAATTTACACGCGCCGCGCCGCTCCGCTCCGCCGCGATATTTATTTTCCCTGCGGCGCGAAATCGCAGAACCAAACCGCGGATGAAAGGAGAGTGTCTTTGGGGGACACTAAATTGTTTAACTCGACGCGCGGGCCTCGCAGACCCTCGAGTGACGATTAAACGAGTGGACGTTTCATCTTTGCCGCGGAGATCACGTGTTTCTGGGAGTTTCGGCGGTTTTAAACGTCGATGATCAGTCAGGTGATGGCGGAACGAGAGCCAAGAATTTGTTTATTTTCATCCACAAAGTGCAATGTCACAGTTGCGTGCACTTGTCCCGTTTCTGTAAAATGCTAGTTTTCCTTTCATGACTTTTCTGACAATTTTTGGCGTAGTATGATCATTTGCGTGTTTCTTTCAAGTATGAGGTTTTGAATACAGCACAATTTATAATTGGAGTAGTTATTGGAGGTTGTATGGGGGTCTGGAAGCAGAGGTTCGTTTTTAGGCGAAACTGATGAATAGCTTGCAGAAATTGCACCATTTTCCGAGTCATTCGGTACAATGCAGAAGCCATAAGGGAAGCGTGTTTGGCAACCGCTTTCCAGAACTGCTGAGCCCCGCTAGGACACAGCGGAGGAAGAATTATCGGGCCGGATAGAAAGCATGGCTGCATCGCTCGGAACTTATGACTGGCGCAAGAACTTGTTGACGAAGCAGTCGCGCTGGCAAACACTGGCTCCTGCTCGGAAAACAATAACTCCCACAATCGGTCATACTTTTTCCACTTTACATCGAGAACTCGGAAATGCCAGGCTCCCCGACAGAGTTTCGCGATCGTGCGTCGAACAACAAGTCAGCCAATCGACGCGAACATTGATCGAAGGTTTTCATCGTTTCGACAGAAGTTATGAATAAAAATTGTGTATTTGAATCTTCCGCTAACAACAAGACCGCATTAAAACTGAAACCACAAACGGTGAGTGTCCTACCTTCACAATTCTCAATTAGACAAATAATTGCAGCATTGCCCACGGAAAAAAAAATCATTCCTACTGTTGGGATGACGAGGTTAGGAGATTAAATGTAACTTTATCAGTCTGGTTAATGCATATAACACAATTTTGTACTTTATTGATACACTGAAAGTAAAACTATCGGTAATAGAAATGGAAATATGGGAGCTGTTACTGGCTCGGTAGACTGGCTTGGACTTAGGGTTGCCTTCTTCCTCCTTAGGCCCTTTATACAGAAAAAATGGCGGCGTTCGAGGTGCAATAAACCGCAGGTCAAAAAGGACTTTCCTCTCCGCGCGTTTCGTGCATTCCAGCCCGGAAACTCGTATTTTCGAGTGTTGTCCAAGGTATAAATCATCTTCTCAGCAAGAAATGTCGCGATTTGCCTAGATCAGGGGTGAAACGACACGCCGCCGGTGATCAGCTTACGTCCGCAAACCCCTGCGGACTGTAATCCGGATTAGCGATCGATCGTGTCGAAACCCGCAGATTGGCCGATTCGCGCGACCAAGACGAGTCTCGCGGCCCTAATGCGAGTAATTAAGGGCGAGGGCTCGAAAATAACTCTCGGTGAATCAGCCTGTCGCGTCGGCCGCGTATAAATACTCGCGAACCATCCCTTCGCGACGTTTCCGTGGAAGACGAGACCGCCCAATGCGAATCCCCGACACAATCGTCGTCGCCGGATAGACCATCCAGCGGGCATAATTTATCTGTTCTTACGACTCGTCTGTGAACAATGCCAACGGAGTGCTTGGCGTAATCGATACATTGTCTCTGGACCGGGGGCGTCGTTGTAAATCATCTCCCACCGTGTCTTCCTGCTTTCCTGAGAGGAACGGCCGCGTAATAAGGAATTTTCTCTCTTCCTGTTCTCCAAAGAATCTGCGGTTTCCGAATCTTTACAGCTCGGAGAATAACCGAACGATTATTGAAATCGGATAGATACGATTCGTAAAAATTCACGAGGTGACGGATGAAATCGACACAAATCCAACGTTTCTTAAATAGTCCATATTCTCGGGCGCTGCGAAAGATGATTTTCCAACTGGCGCTCGTACAACAGGTGATCCCGCGTCAATCATCCGGCCGACACTTCCTTGTTGCCAGAAGACACATGCGCGTCTTCGCGATGTTTCGCAACCTGGCACGGCCGTTCCCCCGAGGTGCGAAGGAGGTTACGAAAATAAACCTGTGCACGAAGTGGCCGATCTTCAGAATTCGGCGTCCGACGTCATCGGGAATCAGCGCCGATTTATCGGCGGCCGCGGAAGCTTCGGGGTATTCCCGGGGCTTAATCCTTGGAACGGGGGCGGACTACGCGAATCCCTGCTAATAAATTTCGACTTTGCCATTGTTCGGCGAAACGAGCGAGCTGTATATGTATGCAAACGAGTTTCCTAGCGGCGGGAAATCCTGGTTGAATCCCGGCGCGCCTCGGGTCTCGATTGCTTCCGATTAGCCCCCGAAAATCGCGGCAACTTTTCGCCGACGAGCCACTCTCCCGTCTGGATGTTCCTCTCGCGCGAGTGGTCCCTCTAATCGGCGCGGAGTCCTCGAGGAGCAATCAACGACCGGTTCCAATGAAATTCTGTTATATTTAGCCGTAACGAGCGCCGGCCAATCGGGGCGGATGAGTGGCCGTGGGATAGGAACCAGAGAAAGAGAGCAGAGAGAGAGAGAGAGAAAGAGAGAATCCGGTAACAAATCGACCAAACGATGGAGAGACTGTGCGTGCGGTGGCACTCGAGAGATCTCCACTTAGGGCTGCTCGCCGGAGAGGATACGGCGCTCGCGACGACGCCAGCAGGCCCACACAGCCTCTGTCTCGAGTGTTGCTGAAATTGCTGCCGGATGACGTCGTTGTAGTTCCTGGAGGAGCTCGTCAGTCACCCCCTGGAGCCACCCCCCGACTCGGATAGCACCCCTTAACCCCCGGCGTAAACGTCCACGTGACGAATCACCTGGAGAATAAGCGGCTTCTTCCTGGAGAACGTTCCCCACCCCCGGCGCATCCCCTAGCGTCTAATTAATTTCCCGCTCCCGTCGGGGAACTTCGACGCTGCCTCTTTTTTTCTTCCTAGCCCGGGACGCTACAACACCCGGTCTCTCCTTTTTGCGTCCGGATAATTAACGAACGAAGCCACGCCGCACCCTGCGCCCTGCGCCGGACCCTGGCGCAGCCTCGTGGACGTCCCGGACCCGTCGTCGTTGTTGCCAAAGAGAAACAACGTAGCCCCTCTCGTGGGACGTCAATTAGCGGGGTTCTTCGCCCGCTTTTCCTGGCCCCTTTTTTCGTCGTCTCGCTTCCCGGAGAATTTATACGAACGAGTCGCCGCGCCGTGTCCCCGGGATTGTTACGACGACGTCGCGCGCGCGCGCCCGCTACACGTTGAATAATGGACGAGGTGGTTTTCCGAAAAATACGACAAGAGCCGGCGATCGTACCGAGAAGATCCCCGTGTGTTTTCGCGCGAGTACACTGTTTTTCCCGAAGAATCCGCGAGAAGGAGCGATCCGTGCGCGAGAAGCTCGCGCCGCGACCGTTTTCAGTTCGTTAAAACCGTTAAGAGGGAAAGAATATTTTTACCTAATTTCCGTTTCTCTCGGTTGACTTAAAAAACTTTTATTTGGCATAGAAATCCGTATTCTACGCGTTACGATTTATGTTCGATAGAAAGCTCAATCTCGCAAAACCAGTGCTGGACTCCCAACTGAACGCTAGGTTCACGGGGCAAGTCAAAACCACGGATTGTAATATTTTTAATTTACGATCGACGAGATTGTAAAGATACATCCACGGAAAATTGTTCAACGAATTTGTTCGGGTGTAAACTGTAAAAATGAGTAGCTAAAAATTTCGATAGATAAGTTCTTGTTACTGTTATAAAATATTGTAATTTTTAGTGGTCCGCAAACCCAGTGTTAAAAGCGGACATTTCACGATGTACGAGCTAATGATCGCTGATGATGGTTGATGTGGAAGATCGGTGACCAGCGCGTCGCGATAAACCATAGCCACGAGGAAACCATGGTGAATCGTGAAACCATCATGAATCGAAACCATGGATATTGTAAAGACACATCCACGGGAAATTGTTCAACGAATTTACTTGTTCGGGAGTAAACTGTAAAAAGGAGTAGCTGAAAATTTCGATAGATCAACAACGATCAATTTACGATCAACAAGATTGTAAAGATACATTCACGGGAAATTGTTCAACGAATTTACTTGTTCGGGTGTAAACTGTAAAAACGATTAGCTGATAGATAAGTTCTTGTTATTTTTATAAAATGTTGTAATGTTTAGTGGTTCGCAAACCCAGTATTAATATCGGACATTTCACGATGTACGAGCTAATGATCGCTGATGATGGTTGTATGTGGAAGATCGGTGACCAGCGCGTCGCGATAAACCATAGCCACGAGGAAACCATGGGGAATCGTCTCGATCCGAGCGGGGAAAGCGTCGTCGCCGGGGTTCCGTGATTTTAACGAGTGAACGGGGGGCAAATTTTTCGCGAGGTGGTCGATTTAATAGCGCCGCTGTGTACCGGCGTGCTCGAGCAACATTGGAAAGCGGCTTAACCCTCGAGGACCCTCTCGACTCTCTGCGATCGACCGGCGTTCGACGCGCGCACACTGCCACCGGCAACAGCACGTGGAGAGATCTAACCCCGTATGGTTTGGTAAACGCGCGTAGACCGTCAGTCTAAAGCCACTCTCATCTCTCTCTCTCTCTCTCTCCCTCTCGTGCTCTCTCCGGATCTCTCTGCGGAGGCTGGAAAGCCTGCGGAATTCCTAAGGCAGCCGGCAGCGGCGTTATTATACCGGGGCGCAACGAAAATGCCGAACTTTGCCCCGGCCTCTGGCCGGCTGCCAGAACGACAATCTTCGAGGCCCAGCCACCGTAAGCCGTTGTGCAATCGTGCGTGCTCCGCGATACATATTTTTCCGAGAGCTGCCTTTTGTCTCTCCGGCATTCTTTCCGAGCCGCGTATCCCCGCGTTCCGAATCCGTTTCGTTTCTCGGTGTCTCTTCCGGCGCGGCGGCGGCGGCTGCCGCAAGATGCTCGCTCCTCGAAGCGACGATTCCCTCGTTCACTTGTTGCGAATCCGCTCGGAAAAATCATCGTCCACCATCGATTATCCCGCGGAACGAGCACCCGTTCGTTTATTCTCCGCCAGAGACGATCTCCTCGGCCGATTTACGACCGGTCCGGGGTCGACGCACTGCCGAGGACACTCGACGATTTAAATCTTCGGGGACCACGGCATTTTTAAATGCTCTCAGCTTTTTCTTAGAGGAATCGTATCGTGTATCGGGCCAGAAGAAAAATGTGCGGCGATCTTTTGTTGCTTAACGCTCGCTCGAAACTCGATTTGACACATTCTCCGCCGATGCTGAGCGAATAGTACACGTTTTATTAGTTGCGAAAGATATTCGGGTAATCTTATTTTAAACTTATCTCGGTTTACCTCGGGCTTTCATTGTCGAAGGAGAAGTGTACGTGTCAGTAATATTAGAAGAGGATGGATCAAATCAATTTTTCAATGATTTACGTAATAATATAGGCAATTGAAGTGCGATCTGTGAGTGTAGACGAACGTGCATGAAATGCTAAAACGCTCGACCTGTAGTAACCATTTTGTATCTCATAAATTGTCTGAAATGGTACAAGAACTAAATACATTCCAAGCGCCACCATCTTAACCAGTTAAGCGCGTTGGACATGTATACACGTCGGACAAAATCCCTATTGCGGTTGACGTTAATGAATTGTTAAATTATTATCGAGTAAAAATATAATTCTCTCTTATTTTGCCTTACTTTTTTCGTAAAATTTATAATAGCGGCGTTTGGTCTGCGTTCGACGTGTACA